>JZLH01S0183096.1:186925-201673 GCA_001188425.1 Eucidaris tribuloides | reverse complement strand
CACGTACATGTGCAACTAGATCAAATGGCCTGTATTCAAATGATTCCTTGTTTGTATTTCCAAATCTAAAGGTCGTACGAATCTTAAAAACACTGTATTGTTATGCCTCTGAGTCTGAGTCTGCCCCAAAGGGGGCTGGAGGTATTACGCTTGTCCATCCATTATGTTGTTCATTCATCCACGTATCTGTATGTACACCTTCATGTCATTTTTGCAATATCTCGAGCCCCTGGGTGAATTTTCATTATAATGACACACAGATCAGGATATGGTAATGAGCTTGTATGACATAAGTAGTGGTTCATATGATATTTCTTTTTGTAACCTGTGCACAAGGATTCTTTGATATGTCTCATATGTTCCATGTACTTTTACTTTGTCATGATTTATTATTATTATTATAGCTTTGTCATCATTTCGGATGATTTATCCCCTAATTGTTGCTTCCATGTAATTGGTGCATGTAAGAAGTCATATTTGTTCCCATATATAATATCATATGCACTGTTTTCCTTTTTATCTTTGCTATTACACAGAGGACCTTTTGGGATTACTGAAGTGGAGATCAGAGCCATCGTCTATCCATTCAAGTTTAGAGTCACTCATGAAAGTGGATGGGGAAGAGGTTGTCAAGGTGGGGCTCTTTATCCATTTATCAATGTTAGGAAATCAATGAATAAATGAATGAAAAAATAAATGTGTGAAGAAATTAGTAAATCAAATAAACTAATAAATGAATAAATGAGTATATGAATAAATGAATAAATGAATGAATATTCAAATGAACAAATGATTAATTGACTGAATGAATGAATGAAAGATTGATGGGAAGAAGTTGCCAAGGTAAGCCTCTCCTTGTTTATCAGTGTTAGGCAATAAAGTCAACCACTGAATGACTGAATAACTGGATAACTGAATAAATAAATAATTCAATGAATGAATGAATAAATAAATTAATTAATAAATGTACAAAGTAACAAATGAATAACTGAAGAACTGAATAAATGAGTGAATGAAAGATTGATGGGATGAGGTTGCCAATATAAGCCTGTCTTTCTGTTTATCAATGTTAGGCAATGACGTCAATGAATAACTGAATGATTGAATGCGTTAAGGAATGAACGAATAAATGAATAAATGAATGAATGAATGAACAAATAAACGATTGAATGAATGAATGAATGAATGAATGAACAAATGAAAGATTGATGGGGAAGAGGTTGCCAAATTAAGCCTCTCTTTTGGTTTTTCAGTGTTAGGCAATGAAGTCAATCAATTAATAATTTAATAATTGAATAAATAAATAAATAGATAAATGAATGAATACATAAGTAAAATGGTCTGGATTGTACAATAAAGTTTAAATGTGATAAGAAAAAATGAATGGAAATGTAAAGATAGAACAAAAAAGATTGATAAAACAAGTAAGTAAGAAAGAAAAAAATTTGGAAAAAGAGTGTACATGTTCTGTATATTGTGGATTAGTTTCATTGTATTTCATTATTATTTTAGCATAATGTTTATACTAGTTTTCTGTGTCAGTTTGCTTTCTGTGACAAGAAATGCTGTTTTGGTTTGTACAGAAATAGTTTACATTGGTAAAATGATGAATAAAAGAATCTGCAAATAATTACAAAAAGATTATGACATTGCTCTCAGGGATGGAGTTGAGGCCGACCATTTCAAGTCACGAGGCTGCTGGAAAAATATTTTTCACATAGACTTTGTACATGTGACTCGGTCCGAGGCCAAGGCCGGCAAAATCTGGCCTTGAGGCCGGCCTCGACTTCATTTTTGATTGCTGTTTCTCATCTTTCACAGTTCTTACAAGACACTCTAGATGCCTTGTTCAGCATCATGGCAGAGAATCCACAGTCAGAGGAGTATGACATGCCTGTCTTCAATGCAGTGGTAAGTTCTCTTAACTCACTGAGTACCAGTACTGCTGAGTACTAGTTGCCTCTATACAGTGTTATTCTAAAATAAAGCGACTATGTGACCTAAGGATTCTGCAAATTTCTGCAAAATAACAGAAAATTATTACTGCTTTAAACACTGTATTAAAAAATAGAATGCTGCAAGTTTTCAATGAAATTTACATGACAGAACCCATTTTGAGATGTACCACTCAGTGGTTACTTTCAAGTATTGTTTTTTTTGGGGGGGCATTGAAGAAGGGGGGTTGCAGCATTTTACATGGTTTTGATACAAAATCTTGGGTATTCTGAGGAAATGTTCAGAAAGTACAGGAGTGTAGATTGTCAGATGTGTTGTTTTAAAACTCCATTACATATGCTGAGCACTATTAACTCACATAGGAATAATCAAGGTATACCAGTCATTAAAGGCAGTATCTCCATGTCTTTGTAATACACTCCGAAGTTCTTTGAGAAATCCTCTTCTCTTTAAATTTTCATGCAATAATTTAAATTGCCTTTTCTGAAATACTCAATTCAACAGTATCTAAATTTCTGAATATCATTTGTGGCAGCAAAATTGTGCATTGGAAATATTGACTTGTTCATGTTTTGTTTTTGGGTGTTTTTTTGTTGTATTTTTTGTTATTGTGTTGTAGGTGTTCATCATTGGCCTGATAGCGGACAGGAAGTATCAACAGTTTAGACCAGTACTGGACACTTACATCTATGAACACTATAGCATCACATTTGCAGACCAGTAAGTTATATGATTTTACTGGAAAGACTTCAAAAAATCAGGCAATCATAAACAATTATTACAAATGGACAACCCAATGTGAACAATATATCCACCCCTAGGGAAATTTTTTTTTTTTTCTGGGGTCTACTTTCCTGTTTCAGTGCTTTCCATTTTTTCTTTTGTATTGAACCTATGGTAATTTACAGGGGCTCTTTTACACATTTTGGGGGCTCTTTTTGCCATTTCGGGGGCGAAATCACCCCGAGCCCACGTGTATTTTTTCCCTGATCCACCCAATTCATATTATAATCATTTGTGTATTTATTGTACTATTTCTTTTTTTTTCTTCACAAATTTAAACAAAATATGTGGACTTAAGAAAAGTTGAAGGATAGGGGTTCAAGGGCATTGACATAACTGGGAGAAATAAAAAAATAAAACCATACTTGTTAAAAGATATACCAGTATATACACCTGCTGGAGTGTATCTTCTGGTTGGAAGGATTTGTTTAGAATTTGTTCTTTAGGCAAATGAAGCACAATTGCATTTCTTGAAAGTGAGTCGATATTTAACAAAGTTTTCACAATAGAATTCTTGAATAGTTGACTTCATTCAAGAATAATTTTGCCCCAAGTTTAAGACTACCTCTAATCATGTTATGTACTTGTAATATGAAATATATGATAATAAGTTTACCTCAAATTTATCCTTTTCTTACCTAGTAAACTGGCCAAGGTCTTGAAGAACTACCTGGACAATGCCAATGAAACCGGTGGTCAAACGGTTCTGCTCCAAGCCCTAAAAGCCATGGAATACCTTTTTAAATTCATCCTCAGGTCTCGAAAACTCTTTGTTGCGTAAGTATGTAGCCATCATGGTGATGTATCTGTATGTGATATCTCCCCTTTTTAACTTGGGTGTGGAATATTTCAGGGTAGATGTATCTTATTTCAATGTATTTCAAACCAAAAAAAAAAAAAAAATATGGAAATAAAAACATGGCATGAGGAACCCCTAACGTTTGGAAAGAAACTTGTGGATGGGCCACCAACCATGAAATACATGCATGTCAACAATTGAAATGTACAAATACATTATAACAACAAAATACCAACGGCAAATAGAAATATTTACATATAAAAAGAGGGGAAAAAATGATACCCACCAAAAAGGGGAAGTAGATATTAAAGTGATAGGCTATCATTGTGGAGCTTCAATTTAAAAAATTGTCAAACTTTGATATCTGAGCTACATAGTAGTGTTCAAATGGACAAATTAACACCCTAGAATACAAAAGTTTGGTAAGTTACACTGCCAATGGCAAGTTATACACGAATAAACAATAAAACTCGGGGCGAGTTTTATTAACCTAGGTGTACACACAGTACGTCTATGGGAGGAAATGAGCAAGTGAATCTGGTCAACTTACGATTACTTTTTAAAGCATAAAACATTTTGAAAATAAATATTTTATTTCAGTGATTCATTTTTAACTTCAATCAAGACACTGTCAGCATGGGAATTAATGGGTGTCAGATATTATTATACTGTTAAAATTTAGCCATACTTTTAAACAGCTAAGATTTTGGTCAAAGCAGTATACAACATGGGTAGAATTGTAATTATTCTTAATATGGATGGATTTGTTGTATTGGCATGATTAGCTCATTCTTTCAAATAATTTTCTGCTCTTCTCCTTTGATGGAAAGATATACAGATAAAATCGCTGTTCAATTACAGTATGCATAGAATGAGTTTTGAAACCTGCATCTTTATGCATGAAAATCAAAGATTATCTGATTTCCAATCCTTTTGAATATATCACTATTAAGTATTATGTGATTCTGTATGTATATTTCATGCTTCAGCAGATCGGTGACAGGACGGGTACGGGTTTCGATTTCTCATCGAGAAGATCTCTTCCGCTCTGTGAACTGGCTCATCGACAATCGCGGACATGATGGTCTTATTGTCAGCAAGAAAGTCATGGCTTTACTCCTTTTGTTGAAAATATCGCCCTGTATTACATATCTCCCCCCCTCCCCCATCGTGAAATGTAAAATAATTTGTGATTGTAAGCAACGGTTTCAATTCAGAAGAAGAAAATAAAGAAAAATTAGAGAAAACAATGAATTGAAAGTTTTATGAAGAGAAAAGTTTGAACATAACAGAAGAATACGGATTAATTGGCTAATATTGTGGAGCTTAAATTTAAAAAAATTGTCAAACTTTGATATCTGAGCTACATAGTAGTGTTTAAATGGACAAATAAACACCCTAGCTTACAAAAGTTTGGAAAGTTATGCTGCCACTGGCAAGATATGCATGAATAAACAATTTCCGCTCCGGTGGAGGATAAAGTAGTCTAGACTTACACACAATAAGTCTACGGGAGGAAATGGGCAGGTGAATCCGGTTAACTTGAGTGCTTGTAGATTTTGACTTTTTTTAAACACTAAATCAACAATTTGAAATACAATATTTTTCAGGGCTTCATGTTTAGACCTTATCAGAGAGACTTAGAGCATGGAGGATTGTGTTGCTCACAATTTTTTAAACTGTGGTCATTGTTAGCCTGTGGCTTTAATATATTTCTTTCTGATGCTGCAGGGTGCTGCCATGAGGTTCCTCCCTCATATCATCCAAGACACCATGGCCTCGTTCAGCTCCAAGGAGCTAGCTATCCATCTCAAGGAGTTCATCCTCAACCTGCCTCCGGACAGACTCGTCAAACAGAAGCTGGAGTGCCTCAGGGACTTTGTGCAGAGTGACATCTTCAAAGTCAGAGGTGCGTGGTTGGAATATTATATTCATCGATTTTATGAGTCAGCTTGCTGTCAAGAAATTTCCTGAAAGAACCCAGGATACCATGGAACTTTTGAAGAGTGGGATAGGTCATTACCGAGGCATTTTTAACACAGATTTTTATGTAGTGATAAGAGTTAAATGAATGACTTTTGTTAACCTGATGGAGACTAAGAGCAAGATATCTCGTGCTGATGTCTATGAAAAATGCATATTATAAGGGAATCAAATTGTCTGCAATGGGTGGGATTTTTCTGAAAAAAAATGCCTTCACCTGCAGCATGCCATTCCAGCATGCATGAAGACATATGTAGTGTTTATCAAATCCAGTACAAGTACACAATGCTGCAAAATAACACATTGTAGCCTAAAGATTATGTCCTTGATTGGCACCCATCAACCGTTTTTGCTCAAATTTGATCCAGCTTGAGAAACATATTGGAAAAATACTGTTTAAAATGTGTAATTCTGACATGTGTGAGGTCTGAATCATTTGAATATTGACCGTTTGTTCAAGTTGTGTATATAACTAGCTTTCCCCAGCTGAAGTCAGTAGAGTCCACCAGCGTCAGTGTAGCAAAGGCCACTTTGCATTGGTCCAATTTTACTTTTATTGGTTTCTGATCTGTCCTGGTAAGCTATACACGTATTATGTTTGGCAATTAGACTAGTTTAACACTTTGTGTGCTGATGGTGTGCCAGCTCGCCCACGTGTAACCTGAATGGGGTACTAACAGCGCACCAGTTCGCCAAGAAGACAATCAGCTCCAACCTTTTAATTTAATTGATAAACATCACTGAAATTTCCACCAATCATATTTGTCGTAAAATAAAGACACATTGAAGTAACTAAATGATTTAAAAATGTTTGTCTCGAATGTTTTGGATTTTCACAGAAAATCTTACATTGTTGAAAGGGTAGCCACATAAGTACAAAACAGTCCAGTCTCTGGTTAACACATATGGATTTTTAGCCCAGCACCCAAAGTGTTATTGGGGCTTCCATGTGTTGTAAAGTTGTCATCTTTGTTTTGTGAACAGAGTGCAGAGCGGTCCTCCTGCCGATGATGACTAACCAACTCAACACGTTGATGGTGAAGAGAGAGGAGATGAGATCATGCGCCGAGCTTCTGTCTGAGATCCTGGACACACTGTGGCAAACGGAGATAGTGAGTATGAACAATGCCCTCTCGCTCTCTTGACGTCTGTGATGGCTACAAACAATAGGGCTCAAAGGAGGATACGTCTCACTCTGACTAGTTCAGTTTAAGGAGTGGAGGTTGATTGAGTATCAGAGTATAAGTGCCATGGAGGGTTTATTACGTAATAGATGTGTACATGAACTATAGAGGGCAGTATACAATATAGAGATGGGAATCATGATATATTATGAAGAGTCATACTTCACAACGTCCACAAACCTTGTTATTCTCTTAAATCAGTCCTACTCTTCCTCTATTCTCCTTTGCTGCTCAAGATTGGAGTTTAGTTGTGGTTGACTGGACAAAATTTTCATCAATATTTCATAAAGTATGGTACTGTCATGACAGATATCAGAAAACAACATCAAACCTATTGAAATATGTCCACAATGATATTTTGTGATTTTTAAGTGCTCAGTGAGCAGAGCAAAAGCCCCATCCCCGACATTAAAATTTTTTTGAAAGATTAATTTCTGAAAGTTGAAGTAATTCAGAGTATGTGATTTTCAGAGCACTGATAAATGAGATACGTGTATTTGAAAACACTATTAGGAGTAACTTTCATTTTTCATCATTTGCGAAAAAATATATCCTGCCTTTGTTGACCCATTGGAGACGGTCTGATTTTGACATAACATGCATTCTCCATAGACCCCAGCTCGAAATATCTCATAGTTAGTCTCCAGTGGGTTAAGCAAAATGTCTGGTAGAAAATACCATCAACTTTAAAGGTATTGGCTAACATTTACCACAGTTAAAAAAATCTGAGCTACATGATTTTCCATGCTACCATTGTCTTTGATAACGTCTAAAAATGACGCCCTGAAAAAATTGTATTTGATTATTTAGTGCTTTAAAAAAGTGAAAATCGTAAGTTGATCGGATTCACCTGCCCATTTTCTCCCATAGACTTACTGTGTGTACACCTAGGCTATTTAAACTCGCCATTGGCAGTGTAACTTTCCAAACTTTTTTATTTTAGGGTGTTTATTTGTCCATATGAAAACTACTATGTAGTTCAGATATAAAATTTGACATTTTTTAAATTGAAGCTCCACAATGTTAGCCTATCACTTTAAGAAGCAAGGTGACAAGCATATTTTTCAATGGCTGACATAACTGAATCTGGTGATGTCAAGATAAAAAATTAATACTAGGGCCACTACCTTTATACAGATAATAGTAAATTGAATTTAGTAAATTGAAATTGGTAAATTGAAATTGAAGTAAAGTGAAATTAGTAATCAAGAAGAGGATGTAAAGGTGTCAAGTGGCTATACCTGGCACAATGCGACGATCACTAAAGAGGGAAGATTGATATATGATGCACCATGCGTTCCCTTGGAAACCGTTGTTTCCCAGTGTACCACTTTGTGGAGTGCCCTCTTGTGTCAATTAACGGTAAAGTTGTATAGTAATCGTGCAGGTGTTGCACTAGTGCACAACATCTGGACATCTGGACTAACAAAGTCGAGTGCAAATGATCTTGAAGTTGATATTTTAAAGCCTTTACTGTTGTAAAAGACTATTTCGCGTAAGAAGAGTATTTTGACATTGAAAAACACCCCACAAAAATACCTTCATACATTTTGGTAATCCAGAGTACAGCGCAGGAAAAAAAAATTCTACAAAATGGCAGATTTCTATATGGTACCCCAGGATACCATCATATCTTGCTATTTACAGCATTTGAAAATTAGAAAATTATGGTTTTAGCAAAGAAAGTCAAGTATGTTCAGTCTTGCATGATGTGTGAGATATATGTAGAGCAATCATTGCATCGTGTTTTAGCTATCAGCTGATCACTAGGAGATTATTGTGCATGCCCGTTTAGTAAACAAGGATGATGCAGAGTTGTTTTCTGTCAGAGAACGCAATCTTACCCGATCGTTGGGTTTATTATCCACATCCCCGACAACTGATGACAACTTGCTTCAAGATCATCTCACGGGACATCTCACTAGGTAACTGGGGCGGGGTATATAGCTCCGTAAAGTGATTTCTATTTTATTTTCCACAGCATCATCATGGCGATACCTCAGAGTTGATGTTTTTTTTCACACGTTACTGCGGCAGTAATTCAGGTCGGTCATCTACATGTACTTGGAGCAGGACACCAAACTTATCGTGAGTATCGAATGGTATAACTCTGGGTGAGCCCTACCTTCATCTGATTGCTGGTAACTTATATCTAACTTTCGTTGATTTTTCAAAAGTAACAAAATTTTTAAGACGTAGCTACTGGCAGTTTATGGACAATTTGACAATAAACAATGCTTGCAGCCGATAACAGTACGTGACATTTATAATGCAGACATAGCTCAAATAATCCATGAGATGAGATCTAATTGTTTAGGGTCTAAGGCTCACTGTATTTTCTGGCGCTATCATTTTAGCTGCAATACACAGCTTGAGTTGTATTCTGGTAAATGTATCTGACTTATCAATTCGATCGTCGAAAAAAGACAAAAACTGCTTATAACTTTTTTACATGGAAACATATGATGTAGGGAAGATGTATGTACGCAAGTTGTCAAGATTTTACAGCTTTCTGGTTGCATAAATGTTTATTTGGAAATATGATCTTAGCGTCTTTGTGTAAGTAAATGCAATTGCAACCAATAAGAGTTTGTTAAGCTTCATGCTACAAATGCACAACTTCTACAACTAATACAAGTGTAAACACAAGCTTAAACATAGAAACCTTATTTGCGTACAGTGTTCCATGAAGAGAAAAGATGAGTCACCCAAAGCGTCAAAGAATAGGGAAGTGACATGAAGAGATTAGTCAGTGAATAGAGTGTCTTTTTGTAATTTACACTCATGTTCCTCTTTTAAAGTTCACTTTTGTGTATAACCAGCATCCTATTGTGTCAAGAGGCCGTTAGTTCCATTTATTTAAATTTTCCGGTTCCTTTAGATTTTACATAATCCCATACTTAGACCTGTAACAATACAAACGTGAATACTGTCACCATACGAGGGAAATCAAACAATTCGTGGGATATACAATGTCTCTATCGTTTGAGGCGGTGAAATCGCGAAGTTCGCACGCCACAGGGTCGTGCGGTGGATGTGAATTACGCATGTTGGGGTCTACAAACTTCGTGGTTAGTCACTCTCGTGTCGTGTGTGTGTGTGTGTGGATGAGAGCCAATGGAAATATCAACCAAAGCCTTACACTGTAACAGAGAAACTTGCCCGTATTGAACCGTAAGAAATAAATATCCGGACATAGCGTTACTAGTAAATTTTTACGGATTGTACAGGAGCTATAACACCGTGGAAGACCAGTAAACTATTTACAGGACACAATGCCCTGGGTACCGACAAACTCGTCATCCTCTTCCGTAAGCAAATTAGCTTCTCTTTTCCTGCAAACGCTTTCCTTTCTTTATTTCCCAGATTTTCGAAAGTTTTTGGTCGTTTGAGAGAGATAGTTCTTACTCTCATTCTATCTGCAGCGATGTAGTGTGCGTCGACGCTCATTCTCCGCTAAAGTTTGCATCCTGTCTGTATCCACCGTTCTACTCGAATTCATAAATACCCCAAAACGCGATTTTCCAAACCCTATTCGACGTCAAACGCGGAGAAAATTACGTAAGTAGCCGTGATTCATTTATACGTTCGTTTTCACCAGTCAATTTTTTTTTACAGTGTTACGTTTGTTTTGCTCCAGTGTTCAATTTCATTATATTTATGGTGCTATAAAAACCAAAGGAACTTGGAAACTCCGTATCACACAGTGGGAAATGACTTTCCGAATACCTTTGGCTTTTTTGGCAAACGTTCGTTTCATCCCAAATATCATAACCTAAATGGATTGACAGGTTTGCATATAAGATGACTGCATCATGGCGATACACCTGAGGGCCAAACAAAGCATAATTCCGATACTTTTTTTATGACTCTTCATACCACCCGGCTGTTTACTTTGCAGCTTTTCAATTACACCTCAGCTCATATTTAATACTGCCCTTTTCCCGTAGCAACATGACTATTATTCTTAAATGATAATTATGTAACCAATCTTGAAAGATCTGTCTTAACAATTTTTTTTCTTGTTACTACCGCATGTTATGTCTGCGTGGATGGCCAAATTTGTTTATATTTATACGTCGAAGAGGGACTTGCTGTTATCTCTAACACTCTCCACTAGTCAACGGTTAACTGTAGCACTCTCTCTGAAAAGAGCAAATCTGTAGTCGAGATCATAACATAAATATAATTATTCATTTATGGCATTTTTTTGTCCGATATTGCTGAACTTTCAAATGTTGCATACAATCTAAAACTATATTCTTTCGCAAATAACAGTAAGTAACAGAATCTTTATACTTCACAAGCTGTAAACATGAACCATGCTTCATCATTACTTCTCATAGATGCTATTGCTCTATTCTGGTGCTCAATCTATACATTTTTCTGTTTTTCCTTCCTCTTCTCCCTCCTCAGTCATTCTTATTCTTCCTCTCTTCTTCTTCTTCTTCTTCTTCTCCTTCATCCTTCTCTCTCCTTTCCTTTCTCCTTCTCCTTCTCTTCTCCTTCTCTTCTCCTTTTTCTTTTCTCCTTCTCCTTCTCCCTTCTCCTTCTTTTCCTCTCTCTTTCTCTTCTTCTTCTTCTTCTTCTTCTCTTCTCTTCTTCTCTCTTCTGCTCTCGTTTAGTTTTTACTTCGATTATACTATCTCTCTAATCCGTCACTCTTTTGCAGTACGAACGGCACTACTATGGCTTTCCTGATGTTGGTTGTGAGTACGAGCAAAAAAGAAAACTGGCAGCAGTTATGCATATACTCGATCCAATCCTGATACATAATGCACTAAGTGACATCGTTAGGTAGCACGCGTACGTATTTCCAGTATCCTAGCTTTTTCACAGACAGCTATACTGGTGTGGACTGTATACGGAACATGTAATGCTTACCTTTTATAATCCCTCCTGAAACTAAATATCGAATACAGCTCGGAGGTGGTACAGCTATGTAGAATTTTCTATTCATTAAACACCACTCTTTTCCCCCTGATAATCAACGCCCGACGTGTGGCGTCCCATTTTTGACATAGAAAATTGTTTGGAATTCTCTGTTTGATTTTGGAATGCTTATAGGGCATTTTAAGGAACAAAAAATGCCGTAATCTCTCTTTCAACATCTCAGCTGCCGATCACAAAAAGATTTATATGACTCGCCTCCGCAGAAGAGAGGTTGTGAATTATTTTCGTGCACCTCCCTTATTTACATTGGTCTTGAATCTATAGTTGAGATAATTAAAGCTCATTGTACCTTGCTCTGAATCTGAAAAACGGTGAGTTTCTCTTCTTTCAAGTTCAGTTTGTTTGCAACTGGCTTAAAGTAGATAATACACAAAAACGACTATTAAAAAGAGAACAATAGACTTGGATCTCGTGGCCAGGCAGTGCTACGCGTGTTATCCCTGTTAGGTAGAATCAGCGTTTCAAACTGTCTTTTGTTGAGGGATGAGGTTAGATACAGATAGCATAGAAGGTGTCTGCGGAAACTTGCATACCTGTACTACATAAGTTATTACATGTACCAGGTCTTTAGTACTTCTTCCAGCAAAACACAATGGATTAAATAAAAAAGAACCAGTAGCATACACAGGATTTTAAGTTAATTGCTATGGATGAGTATTTTTTATTGCTGCTGTAAAGGTGGTGTGTTTGAATTATGAAAAAATACAGAACCGCACCAAATCTTAACACAATTCCTTATGTGGTCCAGACTTACGATAACGATCTCGCTACCTATTCGTCCTCTGCATTCTTACATAACTCAAGTGAAAGCTTAAAAGTGGATGGTCTTGTCATAAAACGGGAAACGACAACAAACTGCTGTACTGTAGGTATTAATTGCGCGCAAATGGCTATACTTTTAGTGAATACAGCAAGAACTAGTTGTAGTGTTAAATTTACATCGGTGTTTGTGTTTGTTATTCTTTTTTAGAAATTTTAGCACAACATCTATCAAAAACAATTGAAACACATTTTTTCCATAAATGAATTATATTTAATATTAATTCAATTAAGATTGCTATGATCGTGTAGCGGAACACATTTGCCGCCGATGCTGCAGACTAAGCGGTATAGTCTTCCGTTTTACGTGTCACATTTCATCATTAAACTTTCCGGTAAACATTGATAAATGAATTACATTTTGCATACATGGACAAGAGTACAGATCTGTCCATGCCAATTTTCTTTTTTTTCTATGATGCAGGTAAAAAGCCCCGGTTGCTAAGGACTTTTAGGAATTATATCACTACATTACAAGGGCGCATCCACCCGACTGAGTTTAGAATCACGGCGTAAACTTTAAAACGCCAAATTTCGTCCATTAACTTCTTGGCCGCGCTGCTCTAAAAATTGAACTTTTGTCGGTTTTTCAGTCGCCCCTTTCCTTCTTGGCGGTAGTAGTGTCAGGAGGTGGGGGTGTAGTGATATCATGTGTTAAAGCTAAGAATATGAGTGATTTCTTGATCAGCAAAAACAGATAAATGATTTTTGCGACTTTGCCTCCTAACCTCGGGCGGCTCACAAATGTTGAGTATTGTTTTCAAACAGGCAAGTATGTGGCTTGATGACGGCATCCTAAGACAGAATTGAAGTGATACCACTACCAGGAATACATCAACTTCCCGACGAGGACAGACCTGACTGACTACCTGATGAGAGCTTCCTTGTCTTCAAGGATCTTAGTCTCCAGGAACGTTTCCCTCTGACGTGGTCCATGATGTCCTCCAGCAAAATATGTACAAACTTGGCCTTCAGTGTCTTTATTAGTATCTGGCATAATCACAACAACTCACCCAGAGGATGCTCCCACCTTGGACAACTTCCCTGGGAATTAACTTCCCAGAGGACGTTATTCCCCCTGAGGACCTCTCTCCCCCCCCCCCCCCCAAGGGACAACTCCCCAGGGACAAACTTCCCAATGACATCTGCCTGGAGGACATGTTTTTTTTTTTTTTTGGAACAGTAATAAATGCCTGGTTGGTGAGTTGTCCTGTTGGGAATTGCTTCAAGGAAGTGGTTGGAGTTGTCGGGAGGGTGGGAGGGGGTTTACCTCTGCAGAGACGTTGTAGATATATACAATTTCATGTAATCTATAGACTGTTCATATGGGGATGGAAGTTGGAGGGATAATAAGTGCAAGGACGATTAGGTGTGATGTAAGTGAAAAAATATATTTATTTTGATTGGGCTAGAGATAGCTGTAATCTCAACTCTCATTGATTTCCTTGTTGTGGCTAAATAGTTAGATCGGTGATCACTGTCAAAAGTCGTCTGTTAAGATGGTGCAGGCCTGTTTTTGAACTAGCATTTAGTCATCTTGTCTTCTTGCATAATGTGCCCCAAAATTTGTACCGTCAGCTCAGTAGATGTGTGAACGTGAGTGTTACATAATTAGGAGTCTTTGGATTACAAAAACATGAGGTATTCATGCTTCTTACAAATCCTGTCATGAAATATGAGAATAGTGCTTATTATTCTGTTAGATTTACAACAGAATGAGTTAATATGGCGAGAAGGAGGCCAGCAACTAACAGAATAATTTAGAAAAAATGGACAGTTCTCATGCCCTAACCAATCTGAATCGACTGCACTGGTCTGGGCTCGACCCGTGCGCTGACCGGATGATGCCACCCAACGTGTCTTAGATCGCTGCACATGGTCATAGTATGGCACTGTTTGAAATTCGATTAAACGCCCCCTCCCCTTATGGCTGTTTCTGCAAGTTTTAATCCAGTAATAAAATTGCAAAGACCGTAAAATAAAGCACAAATTAACTGATTTATAAGGCCTTGCTCGAGGGTGCATATCACACAGTACCCTTATTTAGGCTGTCTTTATCACCAAGTACCATAATATCTCACAATACTCACAATGTCATTTTTTTTTCTATAATTTGCCGTTAGGACCTACACACAAAACATCTCCATTTCTTTTATTGTGAACGGATAATTGAACTCCTGCTGTCTCTGATGAAATGATAATCTATCGGGATTTTCAGAACTCTCGGAGTGTGTGACAAATGGAATTATAACGATATTTTGGTAATTAGCG
>JZLH01S0183096.1:176093-186900 GCA_001188425.1 Eucidaris tribuloides | reverse complement strand
ACTCTCCATTGGTTTTGTACACAAATTTTCACTTATTAGTTTTTATCAAATATCTGATTTGCTCTTGCTTGATGTGCAAGTATGTCCTAGCAAAAATGATTCTACATGTTTTCTGAAAGAATTTAGATACTTTCTCAACTGACAGTTCAGAAAACTGCAAATTATTGAAAATTTGTATACAAATCCAATGGGAAGTTCTCCACACTTTCATCTGAAAAGTGGGTAGAGTTACCAATTTAAGGATCCTCCATAACAAGGATCAAATAAACTTTAAACACTCATACTCTTAAACCGTTCAACCAAATTTGCTCAAACTTTCGCTATTTTCTATCTTGTATTGTTCTGTACTCTCTGAATTCAGTAAGATGTCTGGGTTTCATTCCCCTTTAAGCTTCATGCTTAAAAATGCACAACTCTACAACTAATACAAGTGTAAACCACAAGCTAAACATAGAAACCTAATTTGCTACATGTTCATGAAGAAAAGATGAGTCACCAAAAGTCAAAGAATAGGGAAGTGAATGAAGAGATTATCAGTGAATAGAGTGTCTTTTTGTAATTTACACCTCATGTTCCTCCTTTTAAAGTTCACTTTTGTGTAAACCAGCATCCTATTGTGTCAAGAGGCCTTGATTCCATTTATTAAATTTTCCGGTTCCTTTAGAATTTTACATAATACCCCCATACTTAAGGACTGTAAACAATACAAAGTGAATACTGTCACACATACGGGGAAATCAATACAATTCGTGGGATTACAATTGTCTCTATGTTTGAGGGTGAAATGCGAAGTTCGCACACCACAGGTTGTGCGTGGATGTGAATTACGCATGTTGGGAGTTAACCAAATGTTGGTATTGTTTTCAACAGGGCAAGTATGTGGCTTGCATGATCGGCATCCTAAGACAGATGAGTGACTACCACTACCAGGAATACATCAACAACTTCCCGACGAGGACAGACCTGACTGACTTCCTGATGGAGATCTTCCTTGTCTTCAAGGATCTTGTCTCCAAGAACGTCTTCCCCTCTGACTGGTCCATGATGATCCTCCAGCAAAATAGGTACAAACTTGGCTTCAGTGTTCTTTTTATTAGTTATCTGGCATATCACAACAACTCACCCAGAGGATGACTCCCACCTGACAACTTCCCTGGAGAATAACTTCCCCAGAGGACAGTTTCCCCCTGAGGACCTCTCCCCCCCCCCCCAAGGGACAACTCCCCCAGGGACAACTTCCCAATGACATCTCCCTGGAGGACTCCCAATAAGATCGCGGCCTGGAGTGACATTTTTGTTTTTTTTTTTTGGAAGCAGTAACTAAATGCCTTGTGGTTGGAGTTGTCGGCTGTTGGCGAATTGTTGCCTTCAAGCGAAGTGTTCGGATTGTCGGGGAGGGGGGGGGGGGGGGTTTCCCTCTGGGGCAGGAGTTTCAGGTTGTCATTCTTAAATCTTAGAAGCTGTATCATAGTTGGCGTATGGAAGTGGCAGGGAAATAAGTGCAAGGGTTAGTGTGATGTAAGTGAAAAAATATACTTTAATTTTGATGTTGGTCTATGAATAGCTGTATTCTCAAATTGCTGAACTTAACTTGTCTTGTTATGTGATGCTAAATAGGTTGGTCGTGATCAGTCAAATAGTGTGTAAGATGGTGGCAGGCCGTTTTTGAGAGCTAGGCACTTGTCATCTGTACTTGTCTGATAACGTGCCCCAAATTTGTACGTCAGGCTCAGTAGATGTTTGGAAAAGTGCAGTGTTACGTATATTAGGGAGGCTTGGGATCTAAAAAAAAACATAGTGATCATGCTTCTTAAAATCCTGTCATGAAATATAAGAATGAGTGCGTTTATTCTGTTAGATTTACAACAAGAATGAGTATTAATGGGCAGAAGGCAGCCAGCAACAGCCAGCATAATTTAAGAAAACAATTGAGTTCGTGCAACGGCAATTCTGATCGGGGCACGTGCAACTGGTCTGCGAGCTGACCGTGCTGACGCGATGCATGCCACGCAACGTGTCTTAGTCGCGCCAATGGTAATGTATGCGTTTGAATCGATAAGGCCCCTCCGCCGCTATGGGGCTGTTTCTGCAAGTTTTATCGCCAGTTATAAAACTTGGGGGGCAAAGAACGTAAATATCAAACACAATAACTGATTTTAGGCCTTGCTAGGGTCGAATATCACGGCAGTTCCCCTTATTTAGGTGCGCTGTCTTTCTCACATGTAGCCCATAATTCTCACAATACTCAGCAGTCATTTTTTTTCTTAACCGCGTTGGCCTACGGAAGCGGATCTGCCCTGTTGTTAAGCTCATGGATTTTCAGAATCTGCCGGAGGCAACGGGTTAAACTTAAGCCTTTAGTTGCAGCTCCTGTCTCGCGCTAAGTAGTATTCACTGATATGTATTCTGTATTGAAGTTAGCCCTCAGTCTGTGGAACTAACAGAACACTGAGCAGCATCAACAATAAATAAATATGTGTATAATGGATTTTGTTTTTTCATGGGGGGGGGGGGGGGAATGCTCCTGGGCAACAGGATAATAACTCTCTCCCGAAATCAAATTTTATATGCCATTTACTTGAATTCCGGCATAGGCATTTTTGTGATATTATTAGATCTCCAATGTATAAATGTTGTCAGAGGATTTGTAATGTAAGAATTACATGTTAATGAACTTGTTAATGTCTGCCAGGATCCCGCTGAATTGTATGAAAAGCAATATTTGGTTGAGATAAAGTTTTCAGTAACAGTTTGTATATTCCTGAATCAGATAACTTCTTTTCGCACATTTTTGTGAGTTTGGAATTTATGCATTTCGCACTAATGTTTGGATAGCATATCGTGTATTATCTGCTCCGTCTCGTTCCCTCAACGTTATCCGTTTGGCCATGCAAGTCAGTTTGGGCAAGCGATCCTCCAATCAGGTCGTATCCATAGCGCCATCGAGTGACTTTGAGTTCCAGGGTCTGTGGAGCAACTCCTTCCACTGTCTGGCGGTGGGGCAAGTTGTCAGCAGCAAGAGTCCCTCCAGCTGGAGAATCGCCTCAAACAAGAAGAAACAACATCATTGACAAGTAAGGCAGGCTTATTTAAACAGCATAAAGCCAGGATCCTAGCTTTGGTGGTCTGACAGATGTGACATAATCCTCATAAGAATTATTCTTTATGCACTGATTTGTACTCCATAACTGGCTTCCTTACCGCCCTTCAGAATGGCTAAAATCCCAGGAGCTTTCAGGGGCTGGCCCGCTTAAACCCGCGTAGACCGCTGCCCCTGGACGCCCCGCCATAGTGCGATAGGCTGCGTTCGCTTCACTCACTACTTCGCCTTTGATAATTCTACTTACGCAGATATTTATAAGTAGAAAGCCATTCTCATTGGGGCTGGCTGATAGCTCGTTTCATCAGTCTGTCATCAAATATGTGTTTTGGTCACACCCAAGACTCACTTATTTAGAAGGCGGCATTGTAATTCTTAAAAAGTGAATAGCAGCCAAATGTCAATGTCGGGGTGGGGGGGGGGTGCATGTAGCCTGTAGCATAGTGAAATGGGAGGCTGAAATTTGCTCACAAAGAACGAAATTGGAGATGCGCATCCTATCTCGGCTCTGATCCATCTACATCTATTCGGAGAAATGTACAACAATCATATGCGTATATACTGCTGCTCATAGATGTCACCTGTGTAACATTTCTATCTAAGGCATAAACTATAAAATTCCATTTCGGGCATCAATTCGCGTTGTTTGACGTCGTGCAAGTATTGGATTAGCATAAATAGACGGCTTTGAGCCTCCAAGGATGTCTACCCAAATTTGGTATCTTACTTTGGATTCCAAGTTCATTACTGTGGACGAAACAATTTTCAATTTATCTTATGATGTTCATAGATGAGGCATGCAGACAACTATTGGCATAAAAAGGTGATTGTTTTGAAATATTATATGCTATGATCGCTAGCTATCAGAATGAAGCAATTTTAAAATAGTGTCATCATTAATTTTACCGCAGTATGGATTGATTTTAAAAGGGCCGCAGCTTGAGCAGTTTGTGCTGCATGTAAGCTGATTTCAGTCCAGTTCGGCGGTAGGGTTCTAATTGATGAGACAATTCTCGAGTCAGACATCCAAAACATTGAAAAGACGTGACATTTCACTTTGGGAATTGGGGTGTCCGGCCGGAAAAAAAAAATATACTTATGCTATACAAGTTATGGTGTTACAATTTAGCTGGGGAGGGATGCAGATTGAATATTCCCTGGCTTTAAATTGAGAATTGTGGGTAGTGCCGTGATTAAATCAATCACCCTTTTGTTTGGGTCTGCCCCCCCGCCCCCCCAGGTATGGTGACATGAGAACGGTGGGTGTGGCCCTTGCGAGATCATCCGCACCATGTGCAACTAACTGGGCAAGAACAAGATAAAGTTCATATCCCGGGGATGAATTGGTGCCCGCTTCCTGGAGGTCCGCCTGGTGCCCTGAATGTGAGTTGAGGAAGGCACCCATTCGCCATTCTTTTTTGACCTGTATCACCTGTGAGTTCAGCATCAAGAGTAACTTCAAGAGGTGAAGTGGCACGTGATATGACTAGCAGGCATTGACCAAAGGGCACCATTCTAGAAAAAAAAATCTGTATATCCAATCGGTAATTGAAAAATGAAGGCATTTTAATTGATTAACGACGTAAGTTTGGCTGATGATGAACGCATGCACTTGTTGTCCAATATCTTATTGGTGTCCATTGATGAATTAATCAAATAATTGTGATGCAATTCCTCAGTCCAATTCGTTGCTGAGTGATAACCCGCAATATTCTCAATGTAGGTCTATTCATAGACAGCAAACGGTACTCCAAGATCAGTCTTTACAGCTATGTTATTAATACTTCATAGAACCGTCTGTCATGGCATCATCAGATGACTTGTGAATCGTATCTTTGATGAATCTTACGCAAAAGCCATTCACAGCAGTCCTCCATTATAAATAAATGCGATAGCCTCACCCATGGGCATCACTCAAACTTCGCTATTTCAGTTTCAACATCTGGGCCAGATTTACCAGGGGCACTTGTGACAGCATAGGTTGTCAATTCAGTCTTCCTAGTTGTGTCAAGGATGTGGCGCAGTGACATTCCCATCGCACATATTTATTTATTGACATGGTGAAAGTCTCCGGTAGTTTTGAAAAGCTAATCAAAATGTACTTGGGCCACAACATATATAAATAACTGTCGCTATTAGTTAATGAGTTTCAATAAATTCAAAAATTTTTTTGGAGACCATCGAACATGAAATAGGTATTTTGTAATATTTACGAATCATCAATTAGGAATTTGTAAATTATCAATATGGGACATGAAAAGCACAATATATTGGGCCTTGGCCCTCACATTGCCATGACACATGCAAGTCTGGGCCCAGTTCTTTGGGCAGCAGCTCCAGTTCAGCGCACTGAATTAGCACAGTGTTCCTATCTCACAAACATTGAAAGGCACTGTTTGTGTCTCGCTAAGAATTCACAAATTTGAGAAGCTGGTTGGGATTGCGTATCCAAAGAATAATTCACTCGTGCCAGTTTCTGTGAATTCTGTGATGTGATTTGATATCAATTTGTTTGAGCATTTGGCTCAAAACTACATTTTGTTGTGAAAGAAAAAGATCATTAAGTAATATGATAATAGCAGCTCAAGTGCGTAATTTAGTGTCATTTTTTCTTATCTTTCTGAATCATCGTTTACGTAGCATGTGTATATTTTACTTAATGGTATCATTGTCATTTATACAAGTTTGAACGGAGAGATCATTGGACAATTAGATGCACTCGTTTAGGAGGAAGGGATGAAGCCAATTAATGGATCTTTTCAGGGATATGTAAGTATTGTGTATAATCTCTTTTCTTGAGCATGCCAGATGAATAGACAGTGGTGAAATTGGTCTCATGATTTTATGCCGGTTAGTGTTTGGAGGGGGCATGGTGTGGTGCATGTAGTTGTCGTTTGTGAAATCGTAATGAATATAAAGGGTAGCCACCTCATACAAATCTGCGACTTGCAATCATGCCGAATTTGTGATTGGCAATAAAGCTTTGGTGTGACATACCCATTAAAATAGAGAGGATGGAAGAGGAGGAGGGGAGAGGAGAGGAGGTGGAGAGGCAAGAGAGGCGGGTGATGGAGGTAACGAGGGGGAGGAGGAAGAGGAGAAAGGAGGAGCAGGGAGTGGAGAGGAGAGAAGAGAGAGAGGAACGGAGCGAAGGAAAAGGCAGGAGAAGAAGAGCAGAGGAAGAGAAGGAAGAAGAGATGGGAGAGGCGAGGAGGAGGGAGAGGAGAAAGAGGAAGAGGAGGAATGAAGAGAGGTGGAGAGGAGGTAGGTCAAGGAGGCAAAGGATAGAGAGGGGGAGAGGAGGAGGGGGAAGAGGAGGGGGAAGAGGAGGAGGGGAAGAGAGAGGAGGGAAGAGAGGAAGGGAAGAGAGAGGGGAAGAGGACGAGGCAGGAGAGGGGCAAAGGGGAGTAAGGAAGTAGACAGGAGAAGGGAAAGGAAGGAGGAGGAGAATGAGTAACGCTGGAGGCGAGGATGTAAAGGTGCCTCATTCTAACCTCCAAACTTGTGAGATAGCAGAGATTTTTTAGACATTTAAAGTGATAGGCTATACCTTGTGCCACTTCAATTTTTAATATGTCAAACTTGATAGCTTTAGGCTACATAGGCAGTGTTTGAATGCCGAGCAAATCAACACCCTAGCATACAGAAGTTCTGGCACTTTACGACCTGGCACTCGGCAAGATATGAATCGAATAAAGCAATTAAAACACGGGCGCGTAAAAATATGCCTAGATCTAGCAGCTCATCAATGTGGAGAACAGGCATGACGTGAAGCGCAGTCCAACCTACGATTTTGCATTTTTTCAATCATTTTGAATACAATTTTTTGCAGGGCTTCATTTTTACGAACGCTATCAAAGACACTGGTAGCATGGGAATCATGTAGCTCAGATTTTTTTAACTGTGTAAATGTTAGCGCAGTGGCTTTATGGGGGGGCTAAGTCTAGTGATGCATTCCGCTGCTTTTGTATATCTGTACTGTTTTCTGAATGCCTGGCCCTCTGTGCTCTCGTTTTTGCCAAAACAAACTAGAACTGCTGTGAACTTTTGTCAGAAGCATCAGTACTTAAACCAAGTGGGGTCCACTTTGACGTTAGGATCCAACTGCCTGGACAGGATTGTTGGACTAAGGGGCGGGCCATCATCCAACCGACAACAAGGAGAAGCAGGATGACTTATCGTCAACTTATTGGTGAGATAAGCATAGCTACAGATGTTTAAAAAGACAACGTTTTTTTTCCGATTTTCACATTTTCTTCAAAAACAATAACATATATATGACATAAGATAGTTCAATTTATCAGTAAGATATTCATCAGAAATGGCATTTGACATAAACATAGTAAATCATAGCATTTTTGAAAGAACAAGATAAAATTAATAATATCCAAGCATATGACCGACTTTCATACCTTTCATTTACCATATAGTCTCACATTTTACCACATTTGATGGGCAGAGGGCCGCCGTTTATAGCTATGTTTGAATTGAGACGGAGAGCCAAAAAAATTAATATTTCTATTAAATATTATTAATAACAATGGGCCCATATCGTGAATCCCAGTTTTAATGTATTAATTACTTGGTGTGCAGAATGGTGGGCCTGTGCATGGCTTGTGGGGGCAGTGATGACGCAGAGGTGTTGATGGACGAAGCAATTCGGCGAGATAATGAAGACTGGGGTCATATACGTTTAAGGTTTAACGGATACTACAAACAAATGGCGTCTAAAAATAGAAGAAATGTGTCGACATACAGACAGATATGTAAGCAATTTAGCATACTAAACAACACATTATGCTTGGATGAGCATCATACGGTAACCCAAGACAGCTGGCAAACTGTCAACTGGGGGGGGGGGGCGGGTAACTGCTGTACGGCGACAGCTATAAATGTAACCGTTTTCATTGTATGTTTGAGTAATTGTTAAGTTCGGGCTCCAAACTAGGTGACACGGCACTACAGCACCATGTAAACTCCCATAGGTTCCAGACCCTAGTGGCGCTCAACTTTTAGCAACTATGTACCCCTGATTGATGCTTTCACACAAATGTTAATAGTTACGCCAGCCAAGAGCCCACAAAAAATTGGCCAAATAATTTTCACTTTTCTTCATAGTTTTAAAGAGTATCTCTTAGTTTTAACCCTATTAACTGGGCTATTTCCAGACCTGGTTTTACTGGGGGGGGCAATTTGACCGGCCCCCGCCTGAATCTCAGGGCCGCGCGATCCGCGCGCCGGCGAAAATTCTTGGCGCATGGCGGCAATGAGAGCCGGATTAACGAGCACGACTGTATAACGTGACAATTTGCCAAAAATTCTTTTTCTCTATTTTTAAGTAATTCATAATTATTGCAACTAAGTGTATGAATTTTGTTTTCGCCATACCCACTTATTAGGCAGCTAGTAGTAATCTAAATTTGGTGAAAATATTCATTTTGCAATTTCAAAACAACTTATCCTACAAAAACAGTTGCCAAATTGAATTAAGTTTCTTATGATTTCATTTGTTTTGTAGAATTTCTTATGATTGTTCTTTGTTTTTTCGACGTTTGTATGGTGGTGCTTTTGTTTTCTATTGTTTCTTTTGATCGGAATTGTGGGACAGCTTTGGCACTGCGTAAACAGGGCATAAAACTTAATTCATTTCAACCGCGTAACAAGGCAACATAATCAATACATTTATACTTCTGACTGCCAAACCACAATATTCGCATTGATTGTAGCATCTGAAATGCACGGTTTTTGAGCAATTTTGGGTGACATGGTCATGTATAAAAAGTCGCGCAGCGCTCGTAAGGGGGGGGGCTATGTCCATATTTTCCGAAAATGGTCTCAAAAGATTCGCAAGACTTGAAAGAAAAAGTTCGGCGAGCGACGCGGTGAAAAATTTGGTCACACGCGGCATGTCGCGGAAATTTGTCGAGGGGGTGGTCAAATTGAGCCTGCGGCCCCGTCCATTAATATAGGGTTAAAATGAAATAAATTCGTCAACTTGACTATCCTAACCTGTTCCGAAATTGATTGAAAAACAAGAGAGTTAGTAGTGCAGTTCAGTAGAAAAGTGGAGACAAAGAGGACTTAAAGATGGTCCCACGGTGCGGCGGCTGGGCAAGAAGCAGCATGTCCGAAAAAAATGTGGTCTAGGAAAATTCGGGCGCCATCATCTCGGTTAGTTTGTTATTAAAGGGGCAGCAGCACCAAATTTATGGTAGACAAGAAAACCATCTACTCGGCATCAGATAAGACAAACTTTGAAAATTTGAGTGCGTCAACCGCTAAATGACACATTTTGGTTCTATTAGCAGAAGAATCATAATCGGCGAGCATGTTTGTTGGTTTGGAGCTGCGGCGCTCACATATAAGCACTTCACTTGTCGTTATTTCATGGGCCGCAAAGGGCAATATACAAAAATGGCGACTCGGGGTGAGTGGCTGGTAGGCACGCTCTTCCCAGACGTGCGCTAGAATGTTGCTTAATGGCAATGCAAATTGTTCAGCTAATATCCACGCAATGGATTGATTCTATATCTCGGTGTTCCATAATTAGCATATATCTATATTCATGCCCAAATGGGTTCAAAATTATACTCGAGATATTGCAATTTGATTTTGCAAAATCAAATTTGCGGGGCCATTTCAGCATTTTTCAGTTGATATATATTGCTAAACTGATTATTTCCTTTATGGATTTGGTATTGATATAATGGTAAATATGCCATGAGGCATCTTTTGTTGAATTCAGCTACGCATTATTACTATTATATTCAAGAATTTTCTAGGGCAAAGACATGACAGTGGCAGGATAATGTAAGACACGCTACCTCTCCCAAACTATGCGACCTGCATCTGGAATGCGACAAGCTACAGCAAGCGCATCACGTCAGTTGCAAGGGCGCGACAGACAAAAGGCTAAAGGAGAATGTTACAACATTCACTGGAGATTGAAAGGCAGAGATGTCATAGAATTAAGTGGAACAATCTAAAGTGTACAAATACCTGACAAATTTGTTCGCTATATATGTAGATATATATCTGTGGGGGCATGCCGCTCTGGCAAAATATTCGCTATGCTTGTGATCACTCCGATCTTGTTTAGTTGGGGTTTGAATGTTAAATTTAAAACACTTAGTAAAACAAAAATGAGTTGATATAGACTGTCCAAAAACCAATTCTATCAATTCGATTGATGAGCAATGCTATCGATAAATATGACGCGGGCGACTCTTGATTCATGATAACACATCACACCCAGTGTTCAATTCGTATCGATACTTAACTTGCGAAAGTTAAGCAGAAACGAAGGGCGGGCATTAGCGCAGAACAAGCCACCGCATAGAAATAAGTAGCTTATGGAGGCAGGAACTCAACTGTGGCCACAAAGTTGGCTGACCCATATCGTACAGCATTCTGATCTGATTTCATTCAAAATATGGATGACTTCCCCCGGGCTGAGGGGCAACGGAATTGGCGGTTATTTATAATTTTCTAGTGTTACAGCAAAATTTGAATTCTCTGGGTTATTTGCGTATACTCTTACGCTACAACTTGTGTATGCATTCCGGGGATTGTTCGTCCGCACTAGCTTGTGTTTCAGAGAAATGAAGATGTAACAGGGAGCAGATGATGATAGTCATATGGAGAACTGAGATCGCTGTCTAGTATTGTCGATATTATAATACGTGGTGCTGATCAATTTTGCTCTTT
>JZLH01S0183096.1:136313-166360 GCA_001188425.1 Eucidaris tribuloides | reverse complement strand
GCTCCTACTCCGAGGCCTTCTCACCTTGTCGACCTTGAATATACATTCCTAACATTGACAGATCTGTGATTACTGCGCGTCTCGTGTTTAATTCGACGTCATACTGCTTTAAAATTGATGCAATTGGGACAATTTTTTAATTGTGCTTCATTCTGTTATGAGCTGTGGATCATGAGATATTATTTCAGTATATCATCTTCTTATATATGCTACAGAGTAGTTTGTCAGTACATCATGATGACCCAATATTGTTATAACAAAATATGTGTTTGGTTCAAGTTCATTGATAGCGAATCAGACTTAGCACCGTAATAAACTCGAGTAAATTTTGATAGGCTAATACCTATTTTTGAGGTTCAAAGGTTTCTATTATATTAATAGTGGTCTAATCAGCGTTATACTTGTCAGGCTCAGCATACACGCATGGTGATGCGCAAGAATTTGAATATCTCTAGTCATACTATTTATCCAATTGTTAATGATTATTATTGTTGAATTTTATGGGTGGGCGTGACACTGTGTGAGCAGCATTTATTAGAGGCATATAGAGGTTGGTTGTCACATTTCCTGAGATGTAATGATTCAGGCGGTATAGGTGGTCTCGATTCGTCGTTTGTGATCAAAATATTAAAGCTTCATTATACTTCTGTACAGGCTACTATGCTCCGCTCGCCCCGACATTGAGATTGTGGCTGCCATTCTTAGTTGTTAAAAAGTATACAATAGCCACATTCGTAAAATGACATTTATTAGTTGTAATTGTGTTTGCATCATTTACTGTGTATAATGATACCAGAACTGCATAAACCAGTATCAAAGCATGAGAACTCGGCCTTCTTTTATTCTATCTGAAGATAAAATTTAGAATATGCGCAATTTATTGCGAACGAGTAGGATAGAAAGCGAAGCGTAACGTCAGTGACTCTCCGCTGTCTTCGGCGTGGCGGATCCGAGTGGGGACTAGTGGAATACCTGCGGAGAGGTTGCGGCAGGGGGAGAGTTATTGTGCCCATCGCCCTGAAGTCCTTGGGTTTTAGAATTTTAAGGGGGTATTACGAGTCGGAAGGCAGTTTGGGGTAGTGTGTACAAATATTTTGATAGAAAGAAGGGAGCATTGTGTGCAGTACCTAGATTTGATTAGTAATGAGAGGGTAAAAGTCCATATTCGTGTGGTTTCGAGTAGATGCCTCTAACTGACGATTTGGTGTAGTGTGATATTCACGTTTTTTTTGAAGTGGGTTATTAATGTGGTGTCAGGATAGGCATGTGGGAAACTGGGAGAAACATAGCATTTTTTGTATTGTGATAAACTTCATCACAGCAAGAATGTATTTTTGTAAGATATTTCATAACTCTCTCTCCAGATAACAAGGTATCCATATCGTGGCACTTATTGCTAACTTTCATTCATGTAGAAGATTTAAATATCCAATAGTTAGCATACTTCTTTTACCCCATGATGCAAGTACTGCAGTGTTCCATATTTATCTTTTTGAAAAGCATGTCTGAGTTCTTCTGCGGGCTCTGTCTGCTTCTCAGCACACTGTTGCTATGACTTTTTTGCGGTGAGTGAACTCGAGTTTACAGATACAAAACTGAAAAGATGTACGGTATATGTGGGCCGTGAAATTTTGCAATCAAAATTGGACATGAGACAAAGAGAACCTTAGGTTCGCACTTCCGTCTTATATCTTTGTTTTTCATTCCATATCCATGAAATAAATAGTTTATGCCAGTTAATTTATTTTGTTTCAGGTCAGATGGTCGCTTCGATTTTGATCAGAAGATGACGCATAATGTCTACAGTATTGATCTCACTTAACGCTCAGAAGTCTTCAGATAAACGTCTCAATTAGCAGTTCTACTGAACGAACACAAGGCAGCGCATGCACTCGTAGCGCAGCCGTACATTACAAGCATCGATGTTCTTGTTACAGTATATTGTCACTGGATGAATAAGTAACTCGCAGTACAACAGTCGCTGTGAATTCGGGTGCGCATCTATTCATTTTTGTACGAGGCATTAGTAAACACTTTTGGCATTACGCTGCACTAGCGAAAATGTGTTTTCATCTATTTGTGCTCGGTGCGCGCGAGCGGTGCCGAAACTTGCAGTAGACCGGTGTGTGATCTCGCACAGCGGTTAGTGTAATGGAAATCGGGGAACCAGTTTTTGAGTGGGCGTTTTACCGATTATTGCTTGGATAGCTTGCTTATGTACCAAGTAATAAAGATTTTTATACCGTTTTAGAATAGAATTCTCCAGGCAAAACCATTTTGCCGCAAAGTTTACAGACCTACCCTTAATCAATATGCGTATTGTTGTTTAACTGTTATGATGTGACTATCTCTTTGGAAATTAACAAAACCCCGTCTAATGGCTGGTCAGATATGGCGGGAGGTTGAGGTATGGGGTCAGATAGGTGCTCTGTTAACTCCTTTCTTATGGAATTGATTGCTACATTATTTTAAAGTCGTATTGATCTTATGTCCTAACCTACCTCTAATATTATCTTCTAGTCAATTTAACTCGAATGGCGAGACCACGATTTTTGAGTAAAAAATCGACAGTCCGCGTTAAGTAAAGACTTAGAAAGATATTCTCTCAATTTCATTGCAGTATTCAAATATTGACCTGTGCTGATTGAGGATCAAAGTCCAATATGGGTGGTGGAAACCTCTTGAATGATTTCAAGGTGCTGTGCATCGCGGCCCTTCTTAACCCCGAGGCGAAGCGAGGGAGGTGCATAGTGGCGGTTTGATTATGAACCGCCCGGGGAAGTGTCAAAGATGGATAATTGAACGAGCATCATTCCGATTACGTGGGCCTACCAAGCGTCTAGATATTTTGTGTTTCTTATTTCAACAATCTTTTGCTTAATGATGTCATGAATAAGTATTTTTTATTTTAAGTGGTGGGTATTCTTACAACTTGTTATATCTAGGTATCGGTCTACAGACCTCGTTTTCTAGACTAGTTAGATTGTATGGTAAGTATGTGCTGATGGTATGTATGACTGTATGGTGATATTTCCAACTTTTTTTGCTTGGGTGTGTGATGCATCAAATAGGGGTTATCAATTTAATTAATGTTCACTGCACAATGTTAGTTCAATATGGACTTGTGCGTGAGTGTCTGTTGCGCGTATAGTCGTAAGTTGTATTTCTGCGTCTGCTCTCTAGTACGATACTAGTTCGCGATTAATTCAGTAACGCTCATATAAAATGAAAACATAAAAAAGCAGATGTCGCATTGTGTGCTGATGCGCAAGATAAAGTATATCACTCGCAGAAGACTGAGAAGATCTGAGACCGATGAGGAAGCCGCTACTCTTGACGTTTTATCTTGCTTCTTTGAAGTAATGTGTCTAAACTTCCTTTCTCGCTCGGCTCGCGCGCTCCAATAAACTACCCATTCTTCATGCGATTGAAAATAAACATGAAAAAAAGTACTCTTCCATATATTAGGTCAGAGTTATCATTGAGTGGTAGTAAGTTAATGCACATGACATGCCATATTGCTACTGCTCCATGACATTACAAGCCTGTAGCTATACGTGTCTAGCTAACGCCATGATAAATTACATAGTGTGTGCGCATGGAACAATACTGTAGTGCGCAGGGGGGAATTACTTGTTATATCACAGGGTTTTGGTGGAGATGCTATTATGTTGACATTTAGGTCAATAGATGGCTAACGCAACGTTCAAGGAGAAATATAGAATTAGATCGAGCCAATTAAAATAGACGTCGAGTCGTTTTATACGGGAGTATGTTGACCGAAATAAATCTTAAAGGTGTGTGAAGAAATTAGCGTATTCTATATGATGGAAGCTTTCAGGATATTAGTTAATATGTAAGACCCCATGTCGCAAGCTAGATCCCAATTGTTGTGCATATTAATATAGGTTATAAATGAAGTACGACTTGACGTAGTTTGATTTCGGATGGACATTAACCACCTAGAATACAAGTTTTGGTAAGTTACATTGCCAATGGAATGTTATACCTACGAATAACAATAATAATTCGCGGGCGCGAGTTTTATTAACTAGGTGTACACACAGTAGTTCGTATGTGGGGTCAAGAGTGAATGTGTGTTGAGGTCTTTCATATATGTTCTGAGGCGTAGAGATTCATTCTGCGAGCTAGAGTGTACGATGTTGATCTCTTAGATAGTCGTTATATTATGGCACCGGCCATGGTAGACACTAGTAATGCTCACATGCATGAATACAGATTAATCTCAAGGCCTCTTCTGCGACTTTTTAGACCTCATCAAAAGAACACTGGTACGACCTGTGGAGGGATTAGCCTATCGAGACTGGCTTATGTGCCAATCAGGCTCAGTAACGCTTTGTGAATCGAGACAGCTGATAGTGAGCACAAATATTTATTCGCAAACATTATTGCGCAAAATGATATAATTTCATAACTCATCAAAAATGTGCGAAAATAGAGCAGTGTATTCTGAGTAAAGCTATGATACTGCATAAACTAGCTATAAAACAGTAGACTTTATCATCAACCAAAGGTGATGTAATTTTATACAAATTCAGGGGAAATATGCAGGATTGTAACAAGTTAATTATTTATAATGTAATTTATATTGTGTGTATTAGCGAGATATCTTGTGTGTACACACCTTTTACATTGGAATATATAGATATAGTATAACTTAGCAATGCTTACTGGGAATCAAGTATGATGATAATGGGTTAATATATTTCTCGAGGAGATATTTTATATCTTGTTGTAGAATATTCAATCTTTCCCTCCCCGCACCTGACCCCCGCGAAAGCTGATTTACAGAACTAAAATGGCGTTCATTTACGTAATGTAGTATCCAGTTGGAGAATTAATATTGAATGTGCGATCATATTTATGACAAAAAAGAAATCAAAGCTTATCATAACTAATCACCCAAAAATATTAATTAGAAAATGAAATATCACTAAATTAAGTAAAATTTCATACTCTTGATAATGTATCTTTCATTATGCCATTTTACTACGACATCATTCTATTTATTGTTGTGATTGCTACAGTGGTTTTTGACACGACTGGGCCCCAAGGTGTTCGAGTTTCCATTCGAGAAGTCTTCGCTTCCTGAACTGGCTCATGACGCTACGCACGTCGTTTAGCGTGACCCTCAGAATGAGGGTTTTTCATACTATGTTGAGGCAAGTAAGCAGTCATGCTTTATTAATATCAGAGTAATGCATTTTTTGGTGAGAAGAGTCCTGCACATAAATCTCAGGATGTACGGCTCCTATAGCCTCGTGTTTGCCTCCTGCTAGCCTTCTGCCAAACCTTCATAGAGTTAAACACATCGCCCGCCGCTCGCGTCACCCGTGTAGACACGAATAGTTACAGAGTTAATGACAATAATATTGTGAATATATGGTACATGCTGAGATGAGATATCTGGGTTGTAGACATTTATCGGATACATAGGGTAAGAATTAAGACTCAAGCGTGAATTAAGTGAGCGATACATGATCGATTAGAGATATTACTCTAGGTAAGAGACGTCTTATAAGTCAGTTTGATTAGTAGGATATTTTATACAGTCTGTGAGTGTTGAATAATGACTGGAGATTCAGAACTTTGAGCATACGAGCAGCCATTATTTTACTGATATTGTGGAGGCTTGAATTTTTAAAAGAGAGTATGGGTCAATGATATTGGTACATAGCTAGTGTTGGTAAGGATGGACGAATAAAACCTGCTTACAAAGTTTGGAAGTTATGTGCTGGCAGATATGGCATGGCAATAAACAATTTCCTGATCGGTGGGGATAAAGTAGTCTAGACTTCACAATAGTTAGGGAGGAATGCGGCAGGTGAATCCGGTTAATTGAGTGCTTGTAGATTTTTGACTTTTTTTAACACTAAAATCAACAATTTGAATACTATATTTTTCAGGGCTTATGTTTAGATATCAGAGAGCTTAGAGCATGGAGGATTGTTGTTGCTCCACAATTTTTTAAACTGTGTGTCATTGTTAGCCTGTGGATTTATATATTTTTTCTGATGCTGGCAGGGTTGCTGCATGAGGTTTGCTCCTCTATATCAAGGACACCATGGCCTCGTTCTAGCTCCAAGGAGCTAGCATATCCATCTAAGGAGTTTATTCATCATAAACTGCCTCCGGCAGATTCGTAAACAGAAGCTTTGGTGTGTCATAAGTGGCACTTTGTGATTCAGATCGATCTTCAAGATGTGCAGCGATACATTACCATGGCGCGACATAAGAACGTTGAGTGGATGCATTCGGTCACGCGACGCGTCAGCTCAGATCAGTTGGCACCGTGCGATTCAGATTGGTCAGGGGTGCGTGGTTGGTTTATTAGTTCGTATCGGATTTATGAGTCAGACTTTGCTGTCGAAAGAATTTCCTGAAAGAACCAGGGACATGGAACTTGAAAGAGAGTGGGATAGGTCATTACCGAGGCATTTTAACAGATGTTTTAAGGGATTAGATCTAAGTTTTTTTACGTTACTGCTTTACTGTTAGTTGGTGCTCCTTTCTCTCGATTAAACATTGCAGTTTGTTTGTTAATTATATACCTCAGAATAAGTGCACTATTCCGCGAGTATATAGTCATATCAAGATTTTAAGATCGATGCATTGGGTTATATGTCTATGAAAATGCTCATATAGTAATATAGGGAATCACAAATTGTCGCTTTATTATGTATAACACTTCCCCAACATTCTATTTTTTGTACAATTTGTGACGACACATTATCAAATAGGGTGGGTGTTACTGAGATTGAAACAAATGCTATGACGTCTCCCAATGACCAGACACTTGTGTCATCTCTCGATCATGCAGACTGGATAGAGATCATTTCTTGTTGTTGGTTATATTCAAACGGATTACGCGCCGTGTTGGCAGTGTAGGCGAAATTGTTTAACAAGTTGTACGATGCTTGACAATGATGATCAAAGATATGTAGTGCATCATACCTGTCTTCTCGAGAAATATTTTCAAATGTAAACTAAACATTTAGTGTCCACGTTGTATTGTGTACTCGGCTTAGCCTTCAACGATCCGACAATAGTTCTTAGTTGCTATCATTATATCGTCTTGATTCAGACTAGAAGTCTATAAATTGTACACTTTGTGGCAAAAAATGCGCTCATGTTACGTGTGAGATTGAATTTGTTTTAAACTGTGTGACGTAAAATTATGACATTTACGATGTCAGTTAGGTCTGGTATCTGTCGTCGCGCGTGATACCGCGGCATTACTTGTTGGATATGATGGCGGTTGTTCAATGTTGGATTGTATTATGAGACAAACCATCGATCAATATTTGTGTCTCCAGATGATTGATAGTTGCCGTTTTCAGTGGACATAGTAGAGTGCAATGTACTACTCAGTAGAATGGTCGAGCTTAGTAGTAGACTCCCTATAAACAGTAAATAGAAGCCGAACGTTTATGCTTTTTTTGGTTCATCACGTACGTATATAACTTATTATTTTATGGTATTTATAGCTGGGACATTCTGTACCTTTCGTGGTAAGCTTACGCGTATTATGTTTGGAATTGACTAGATGGTTAAACTTGTAGTGGTGCTGATGGATGTGCCAGCTCATCAGACAACTCGATCGTGTAAAAGTGTTTGTTTTGTGATTATGAGCTGGTAAATTTTTACGAATGAGGTTACACACTCCATGACAAGCCGAAATAGCACAAAGTGTGTGTATGCCCAGATTTGTTGCCTCGCAAATCATCCAATCAGGAATGACTACCGTTCTGTGATAGGTGACAGTAAAAACAGGCTGACACCATTTTACATACTTTTGGCGTGGTCACTGACAACTATTTAGATCCAACAAGATCAAGGTTAGTTGATGACTACATAGATCATAGACTCTAGACGCATAACAAAGTATAGATCTATATTGATATATATATATAGCTAATCTTGCAGTATTCTCCATTTCTCAATTAACTTGATACCTACATCTCGAGCGTTTCTTATGATTATCAGACTGATCATAACTTTGCTATCCTTGAATAGGTGCATTGACCCCCTACACCTCGAACCTATACGCAATCTTATCTTAGAAGGTTGATTTTTTCACAAGGAAACTCATAGTATGGCCTTCCTATGTATTGTTCTTCGCGATTCGAAATTTACATTTGAGGGTAGCCTATAGTCAAACAGTTCAGTCTATGGTTAACAGAATATGCGATTTTTGCCAGACCAAGTGTTTGGGCTTCATGTGTTGTAAAGTTGTCATCTTTTGTTTGTGAACAGAGTGCAGAGCGGTTACTACTGCGCCAGATGATGATAAATACAACGTGATGGTGAGGAGAGGAGATGAGTCTGCGCCGAGTTCTGTCTGAGTCTGGACACATGTGATTTTTGGGGGGGGGGAAACGGAGATAGTGGTATGAAAATGGCGCCTTCGCTTTAAGTCTGTGATTGGCTAAACAATAGGGCTCAAGGAGGATAGTCTCACTCTGACTAGTTCAGTTTAAGGGTGGGTTGATTGGTATCAGAGTTAGTGATGGGGGTTTATTAGTAATAGACATGTGTACAGACTATAGAGGGCAGTATACAATATAGAGATGGTGTCTTAATTATATTATTGAAAGGTCATATTCACTGTTACCAAAATTGTTATTTTTTAAATCAGTCCTCTTTCCTTTTTCCTTTGTGCTAAGATGGAGTTTAGTTTGGTTGACTGGACTTTTCATCAATTTTATAAGTATGGTACTGTCTGGACGATATCCAGAAACAACATCAACTATTGTATAGTACAATGATTATTTTGTGATTTTTAAGTGCTCATGTGAGCGGCAAAAGCCCATCGCCGCATTAAAATTTTTTTGAAGATTATTTCTGAAGTTGAAAGTAATTTCAGTGTTATGGTGATTTTCGCAGCATGATAATTGGATAGTGTATTTGAAACACTATTAGGGTACTTTTATTTTTCTTTTTGCGAAAATATATCCTGCTTTGTTGACCATTGGGACGGTCTTGATTTTGACATACATGTTCTCATGACGTCGAAATTTCATGTTAGTTCCGTGGGTTAAGCAATTGTTGGTAGAAATCCCATATAAGGTTATTGGCTAACATTTAACAGTTAAAAAATTCTGAGTAATGTTTTCCAATAGTTACACTTGTCCTTTGTAAGTCCTAAATGACGCCTGAAAATTGTATGTTGTTTTTAGTGCTTTAAAAAGTGAATCGTAAGTTGTGGATTAACTGCATTTTCTCCCATAGATTACCTTGTGATGTCACTGGCTATTTAAATCGCCTATTTGGCCCCCAGGTACTTTCAAATTTTTTTATTTTGGGTGTTTTTTGGGTCATTATGAATTATGTAGTTCAGATATACAATTTGATTTTTTGATTGAAGCTACAATAGTTAGCTTCCCGATTTAGAAGCAAGGTGACAGATATTTTTCATGGCTGAATATGAATTGGTGAGTGTCAGATAAAAATTATACTTAGGGCCATACTTTATAAGTATAGTAATTGAATTTAGTAATTGATTGGTTAATTGAATTGAGGTAAAGTGAAATTAGTAATCAAGAGGGATTAAAGGTGTCAAGTGGCACTATTATGGACCAATGCGAGATATAAGAGGGAGATGATTATGATGCACCATGCGTTCTTGGAAACCGTTGTTTCAGTGTTAACTTTGTGGAGCTGCCCTTTGTGTCAATTAACGGTAATTGTATAGTAATCGTGCAGGTGTTGCATAGTGAAATCTGGTCTGGACTACATGTCGCGTGAAATGATTTGAGTTTGATTTTTAGCCTTTATGTTTTTAAGACTATTTGGTAGAAGGTATTTTGAATTGAAAACCCACAGAAAATACCTTATAATTTTGGTGTTCGAGTTACAGCGCCGGAAAAAAATTTACAAATTGGCCGTTTTATATGGTACCAGGATTACTCATATTTGCTATTTACAGATTTGAAAATTAGAATTATGGTTTTAGCAAAGAAGTCAAGTATGTTTCAGTTTGATGATGTGTGAGATATAATGTTAGAGCATCTTTGCTCGTGTTTTAGGCTATCAATGTGATACAAGGGAGTTTTGTTATGTGCGTGTCATTACGTGATTGATGCAGAGTTTGTATTTTTCCTGTAGAGATACGATCTTAACCCGATCGTTGGGTTATTATCAATCCCGATGATGCAATTGCTTCAGATCATCTCAGCGCGTAACTGGGCGGCGCACTCAGAACAACCCAACACAAGAAACAACATACCAAACACAACGTCTGTTAGCTCAGGTAAGTTTGCTTTTATTTTATTTTACACGCCCCATGATCATGGGATACTCAGGTTTGATGAAGTTATAGGGGCAGTATTTCCGTCGGTCATTCTAATGACTTGGGGGACACACTTATCGTGGTTCGATGTTATCTGGTGTGACTCTACTTCATCTGTTAAGTGTGTAACTTATTAACTTTGTGTTATTTTCAAAAGTACAAATTTAGAGTAGTACTGGGTTTGGTGTGATTTGAAAAACATGCTTTGCAGATAATATGACATTTCTAATGCGAATGCTCAGATATCATGAGTGAGTCTATTTTGTGTTTGGGTTCTAAGGCTTGTATCCTGGGCTGTATTTTTAGCTGATAACAGTTGGTTGGTTATATCCTGTAATGATCTGATTAGCAATTACGTTCGTAACAACAAATAACTAGCTATAACTTTTTATGACATTGATGATGTGGAAGTATGTTTGTAAGCAAGTTGTTCCAAGTTTTAGCTTTGGTTGATATGTTATTGGATTGATCGTAGGTTTTGTAAGTTGCTCTAATTGCAACAATTAGAGTTTTTAATTTAAAGTGGAATGAACCGACAGCATTCCTGCATCGAGTTACAGAACAATAGAAGGAAATTGTTTGAAGTTTTGAAATTTGGTTGACGGTTCAAGAGTTTGTTTGTTCAGTTTATGTTGTCTTGTTTGGCGGATTGTTAAATTGCTGCTACCAGTTTTTAGATGAAATGTGTGGAGAACTCGTCTTTGAGTTTTGTAATTTTTATTGATTAGTTTATAATATTGATTTGCTTTTGCTTGTGTGCAGTATGTCTAGCAAATGATTTAATGTTTTTGAAGGAATTTAGATATTCTAACTGACGTCAGGTAACTGCAATATTGAATTGTATACCAATCAATGGGATATCGTTTCTCCGTTTATTGATTGTGCGTTTGAGTTACCATTTAGGATCTTAACAAGGATCAAATACTTTAAGCCTATATCTTAAACGTTAACAAATTTGCTCAATTTCCGTATTTTTCTATTTTGTATTGTTTGTCTCTCTGAATTCAGTAAGATTGTCTGGGTTTCATTCCCCTTTAAGTCTGCTTAAAATGAACTCTCACTAATACAGTGTCAAGCTTAACATGAATAATTGTACATGTTCATGAAATGAAGATGAGTCACAAAAGTCAAAGAAATAGGGAAGTGATGAGGATTATCAGTGCATAGAGTGTTTTTTTGTAATTTAACTACATGTTCGTCCTTTTAAAGTTCACTTTTGATGTACAGCCTCCTATTGGTGTCAGAGGCGTTGATTTTTATTAAATTTTGGTTCTTTAGATGTTTACTAATACACCCCCAATATTAAGGACTGTAACAATTACCCAGTGATTACTGTCCAATGGGGAATCATACAATTCGGTTGGGTTACAATGTCTTATGTTTATGAGGTGTGAAATGGCCGAAGTTAGCTAACAAGGTTGTGGTGGATGTGGATTACGCAATGTTGGGAGTTTAACCAAATGTTGGTATTGTTTTATTCAGGGCAAGTATGTGGCTTGAAGATCGGCTCCTAGACAGATGAGTGACTACCCCACTCCGGATCATAACAATTCGACGAGGACATTACACCTGACTGTTCGTGATGGGATCTTCCTTGTCTTTCAGGATCTTGTTCAAGAGTTTACCTTGACTGGTCATGATGATCTCCGCAAATAGTGTAAATTGAGCTTCAGTGTTCTTTATTATGTTATTGGATAATACAAAATACAGAGGTGATCCACTGACAACTCCTGGGATGAATTTCCCAAGGGACAGTTTCCCTGGGATTCCCCCCAGGGAAATCGCCCCAGGGACAATTCCAATGACATCTCCCTTTGAGGCATTTTTTTTTTTTTTTTTGGAAACAGTATAAATGCCTGTGGTGGAGTTGTCCTGTTGGGATTTGCCTTCGAAGGAGTTGTCGGGTTGTCCCCAGGACGACGGGGGGGGGCGGGGGGGGGTGTTCTTGAGGGTTGTAAGGTTTGTCATTCGTATCTGAATGTCATATGGGGATGGAAGTGAGAGGGATATAAGTGCAAGGGTTATGTGTTGTGTAGAGTGTGAAAATATATTTTTTTTGTGTGTTTATGAGTTAGCTGTATTCTCCCTGATTGATTTTTTAGTTGGATGCAAATTGTTGTCAGTTGATATGCCCTGTTATGTAGTGGTGCATATGGCCTGTTTTTGACTGTACCGTATCACGACGGGTGTCTATTCTGATTGGATACTTTGGCGAGGAACAGATCTTGTGTCACACGTCTGTGTATGTTCGCTGTGTATGGAGTCTGTCGGTGTACTCTTCGAAAAATGTAGTTACAAACAACACGTTTACAGTTGTTGTTTCGCTAGTCATAAAGTAGTAGTTATATATATATCTGTCGGTTTGAATAAAAATCGCTTATTTATGTGGAGATTTTAACTCGACATTTGTACGATATTACTTATTGTGTATTTGGAAAACGGGCCAATACATGTGTAACAATTTATGTGCGTGTTGCGCGGATCAAGTATTGCCGCGTAGGTTCCGCGCGCATACTACGTCAAATGATTTCGTAACTTTTGTCAAGAAGCAAAAACAATGTTAAATCTTCACAGTATGAGCGAATTTCATGCCACAATGAAATGTAAGATTTTTGTTGAACGAGATATATATAGCTGATATTGTTATGACTAGCGAACTAAACTGTCAGTGCTTTGTTTATGTAATTTTTCGAAGGGTTACATCACTTGTGACATTGTACATGTACACGTTTGTGAAATAGCAGCACTGCTGCGTTAACGGTTAATCAGGAATGACTATGTCGTCGGTGATAGGTTGGACAGTTGTTTTTGAGACTGATTTTGTATTTGTACTTCTTGATAATGTGCCCAAATTTGTTACGTCGCTCGTAGATGTGTGGAAGTGAAGTGTTAATATTAGGAGGCTTTGGATTCAAACATGTGAAGGTATCTGCTTCTTAATCCTGTATGAATATTGGATAGTGTTTTATTTCTGTTAGATTTAAACAGATGGTTTAATGGGGGAAGGAGCGAATACAGAAAAGTTGAAGAAAAAATTGATTCTTGACTCCATCTGATGCCGTGCCTGGTCTGGATGACTGCGTGCGTGGACGAGTGCATGCGCACCAAGTGTTTTTATTTGTCGACGCATTGGTATGTGATAGCACTGTTTGATCGGATAAGCCTCCCTATGGCTGTTTCTGAGTTTTATCCAGTATTAAATTGCATGAGTAAATAAAAACATTAATGATTTATAGGCCCCCCCTTACTGAGGGGTGATATCAACAGTACCATTATTTTGGCATGTCTTTTCACATGTTACCGATAATTTACAATATCACCGCAGTGTCATTTTTTTTTTCTTACCTGTTGGCTAGGGGACGGATTTGCCTTTTGTTAACTCTGGGATTTCCAGATTTCGGACGGCAGGGTTAATCGCCCTAAGCCTGTTAGTTGAGGCCTTCTCCCTAAGTGTTTCTTGGATATGTTTCTGTATGTGAGACCTCAGTTGTGGAACTAACAGACCACTGAAAGACAACAATAATATATGTGTATATGGATTTTTTTGTTCATTGTGTGGGGGGGGTGGGGGGGGGAGGGAAATTTTTGCAAAGGATATATCTCTTCCCAGAAATTTTACATCCATTTCTTGATTCAGTAGCATTTGATTTATCTAGATATCCATGTAAATGTTTCACGTTCTGTATGTAAGAAGTAATGTTATGACTTGTTTATGTGATGTATTCCCTGATTTGTATGAAAGATATTTTGGTTTTGTGTAAGTTTTAGTAACAGTTGTATATATGAATCAGATAACTTCTTTTCCACATTTTTGTGAGTTTGGAATTTATCATTTCCCAATGTTTGGATAAATGTGTGTATTATCTCTGTCTCGTTCTCAGCGTTATCCTGTTTGCCATGAAGCAGTTTGCAAGGATCCTCCACAGGTCGTTCCTGCGCATCGAGGACTTTGAGTTCCAGCTGTGGAGCAACTTCTTTCACCTGGCGGTGGCGTTTGTCACACAAGAGTCCCTCCAGCTGGAGAATCTGCCTCAGAACAAGAGAAACAACATCATTGACAAGTAAGCAGCTATTTTAAACATTAAAGCCAGGATCTAGCTTTGGCGGGTCTGACAGATTATATACCTCATATAAAGATTCTTATCACCGATTGGTCAAAACTGTATAACGTGACTCGGCGATAATCCATCTATCATTTCCTTGAAGGTTTTGGGGTGCTATCATTTGACCTAAAGTCAACTGATAGCAGCCCCAAACCCTGTGATAGAACATGTAAACCCTCCACTACATATTTGCCTGCGCACACACGTATGTACATGTATGCATGGCGTTAGCGACACGATAGCACAGCTGTATGTAGGTGCAGTGCAATGCATGCATTGCTTAGTTACTTACCAACTGATCTGACCAAGATATGGAATACTCATGAAGAGGATTTAGAACAGTTACTCAAGGAAGCAGATTAATCAAGTACCCGGTCTCGATCTTTGTCTTTGAGGATAACTTCTCAACATGCAACAATTGGCGACATCGCTAGGCTAGTATGACTACGTTAATCGCGTGGTACGTACGTAATACACGCGACGACTTCGGTTATCGCACAGACAAGTACGCACAGTGCATATTGAATTAAACATTGTGAGTGATTTAATTATTGAACTCTTTTGATTGATACCACATCTAACTGTTAGACCGAGACTTACAGTTAGACCTATTCATGAATCATTTAAGAAAGATGTTGAAGTAATAAAACAAATACTGACTGCTCTGTAATCGGATGGTGGTTTCAATTATCACTTCCTTGGTGCTGTTCATATCAACCCACTATCACCCCCTCGGCTTCGCCTCGGGGGTTATAGAAGGGCCGGTATGCACAGCACCTTGGGAGATCATAATATTCACCACCATCCTCATGAGCAGTCAATATTTGTATACTGCAGGCATGAGAAATTTCTAGTTTTTATCGGATGTCGATTTTTTTACGTCAAAATCTGTGGTCTCCGAGTTAAATGTGAATTTGAAATAATATTTGGGGGGTAGGGTTAGGCTGATCAACGACTTTTAAAATGTACAACAACTTGCCATAAAATATACACCATTAGACGGGGTTTTTAATTTCCAAAAGATTCATATACAGTACAATACCATACGCAAAATGGGTTTTGCCTGAGAATTTTTCTAAAATCGTGTTAAAATCGCGTAAAACGGCCCTCAAAACTGGTTCCGAGTTTCATTACACTCCGCTGTGCGAGATCACACACGGCCTACGTCAAGTGTCGCACCGCTCGCGCACTGCACAATGTAATACATTTCCAGTGAGGAATGCAAAGAGTGGTGAACAATTCTCGTACTATAAGATGCGCCGTACACAGCGTGGTGTACTGCGTAGTACTAGTTACCATTCTGTAAACAACAGCGATGCTGTATGACGGCTGGCTGACGAGTGCAGTGCGCTGTGTGTTGCGGTGAGGTAAGACTGCTGACGTTTTTTGTCTCTGTTAATAGACAATTTACGTAGACATTGCTGTTCTTGTATCAAAATTCGAACGTCCATGACCTGAAACAAGTAAATGGGAAACTATTTACATGATATGGATTGAAAAAAATTCAGTCGAGGACAGTTTGGTTTGTCTAGCATTTTCAGTTTTTGCTGTAAGCTGCACTCACTGTAACAAAGCATGCAAAGTTGTTCTGAATGCAACAGTGCAAAGAACGGCAGTTTTCCAGAAAAATAATTGGAACAACTGCTGTATTGCATCATGTGGTAAAGAATGTTGCTGGTTACTATTGGAAAATATCTTACATGAATGAAGTTGCATATTGTGCCCATATGGTACCTGTTTCTGTGGAATTTCTTCAATCTTTTGTGGAGTTCAAATTCAATGAAATGCTTGTCTCCCCCCCCCCCCCAAAAAAAACGTATACACATACACACGTCATTGGTACTCCACAATGGCTTCCTTTTCTATCAAATTGGTACTCCACAATGGCTTCCTTTTTCTATCAAATTTGTACTCCAGAATGGCTTCCTATACCCCCTTAAAATGCTAAAACCCAGGAGCTTCAGGGGGCGCTGCCCCCTGGACCCCGCCGAGCCGCTGCCCCTGGACCCCCGCCGTAGGTTGCGAGAGCTGCGTTAGCTTCGCTCACTACGCTTCGCCTTTGATAATTTACTTCCAGATATTTATAAAGAAAGCCATTCTCATGCCTGATACTGTTTCATCAGTCTGTCATAAAGTATGGTTTTGTCACACAAGACATCAATTATTTAGAATGGTGCATTGTAATTTAAAAAGTGAATAGCAGCCAAATGTCAATGTCGGGGGGGGGGGGTGCATGTACCTGTACAGAGTGAAATGGACTTAAATTTGTCACAAAGACGAATTGGAGATCCACCTATCCGCTCTGATCATTACATCTATGGAGAATGTGACAACCAATCTATATGCTGTATAACTGCTGCTCAAAGTTGTCACCATAAATTTTCTATCTAACATAAATCTAAAATTCCATTTGCGCATATGCGTTGGTTGTGAAGCCTGCAAGTATATGATTAGCATAAATGATGACCTTTGAACCTCAAGGTATTGTCTACCAAATTTGGTTATCTTACTTGATTCCAGTCATGACTTGGACGAAACACAATTTTTATTTATGATGTCATAGATGACATCACAACTACTTGGCATAAAAAGTGATACCTGAAATTATATCTATGGATCACAGGCCATCAGAATGAACAATTAAAAGAGTGGTCATCATTAATTTTAAAGCAGTATGATTGATTTTAAAAGGCCCAGTATTACAGTTTTCTTGCATGTAAGTGTTTTTCAGGTCCAGGTGGTCGGGGGTAGGGTTCTAATTGATGAGAAATTCAGTCAGACATCCAAAACCATTGAAAAAACAGTGACATTCACTTAGGAAAGGGGTGTCCGCAGGAAAAAAAATATACTATGCTATAAAGTATGGTCTAAAGTTTAACTGGGGGAGGAATGCAAATGAAATTCCCTGCCTTTAAATGTGAGAATTGTGGGTAGCCGTGATAATAATCAATCACCCTTTTGTTTGGGTTCCCCCCCCCCCCCAGGTATGGTGACATGAGACGGGAGGTGGCCTTTGAGATCATCCGCACCATGTGGAACTACCTGGGCAAGAACAAGATCAAGTTCATCCCGGGGATGATTGGCCCCTTCCTGGAGGTCAGCCTGGTGCCCGAGATGGAGTTGAGGAAGGCCACCATTCCCATCTTCTTTGACATGATCAACTGTGAGTTCAGCATCAAGAGTAACTTCAAGATGGTGAGTGGCACGTGATAGACTATAGGGCATTGACCAAAGCACATTCTAGAAAAAAAAATTCTGTAGTATCCAGATCGGTATTGAAAAATAACATTTAATTGATTAAGATGAAGTTTGCTGATGATAAAACACACTTGTTGTCCAATATTTATTTGTGCATTGATGAGATAATCAAATAATTTGTGATGCAAGTTCCTCAGTCTAATTCGTAGATGAAGGAAACAACCGTCAAATGTAGCAATTTCATAGACACAAACGGTACTCACAAGATCAGCTTTTACAGCTATGTATTAATATTCATGAACGTCTGTGGCATGCACATCAGAATGTACTGGTGAAGGTATCTTTTGAATGAATTTCCAAAAGCCATTCACGCAGTCCTCCATTATAAATAGAATGGATACTCTCAAATGCATCACCAAAGTTCCTATTCAGTTTTCAAACATCTGCAGATTTACAGGGGCATTGTGACTACATAGGTTGTCAAGCACTTCCTAGTTTGTGATCAAGGATGTGGCGCAGTGACATTCCATCCACATATTTATTTTTGCACATGGTGAAAGTCTCCGGTAGTTTGAAAACTAATAAAATGTACTTGGCCACAACATAATAAATAACTGTCCTAATTAGTTAATGAGTTTTCAAAAATTCAAAAATTTATTTTGGAGAACAAACCTGAAATAGGATTTTAGTAATATTTAGGTAATCATCATTAGGAATTTGTAAAGTATCAATGATGGGACTATGAAAAGTCACAATATTTTGCCTTGCCCTACATTCCATGACACATGCAAGTCCCCAGTTCTTTGCACAGCTCCCATGTCACCACATTACACAGTGTTCCTATTCACAAACAAGGTGTAAAGGCACTGTTTGTGTATGTCCGCTAAGAATTCACAATATTTTGAGACTGGTTGCATTGCGTATCCAAAAAAATTCACTGTGGCAGTTTCTGTGAATTTGATGGATTTGATATCAATTTGTGAGCATGTATTGCTCAAAACTACATTTTGTTGTGAAAAAAAAGATCATGAAGTAATTTGATAATACAGTAAGTGCATAATTTAGTGTTAATTTTTTCTTTCTTTCTGAATCATTTTTACGTACATGTGTATATTTTACTAATGGTATCATTGTCATTTATTACAGTTTGAACGAGAGATCATTGGACAATTAGATGCACTCGTTGAAGGAGGCAGAGGGGATGAGCAATTTAAGGATCTTTTCAGGGATATGTAAGTATTTGTTATTAATTTCTTTTCTTAGCATGCCAGTGAATAGAATTGGTGAAATTGGTCTCATGATTTTCATGCAGGTTTATGTTGGAGGGGTGTAGTGTGGGTGCAGTAGTTGCATTTGGTGAGATTGTATGACTATAAAGGGGTACCACCTCATAAAATCTGAGACCTGAAATCATGAATTTGTGATTGCTAATAAACTTTGGTGTGAGAATAAACACAAGAAATAGAAGAGGAGGGGGAAGAGGAGGGGGAGAGGATGAGGAAGGGGAGGAGGAAAAGGAGGAAGGGGTGAGGAGGAAGAGGGGGAGGAGGAAGAGGAGGAGGAGGAGGAAGTGGAGGAGGAGGAGGAAGTGGAGGAGGAGGGGGAGATGAAGTAGAGGAGGGAGAGGAAGAGGTGGAAGAGGGGGAGGAGCATGAGGAAGAGGAGGAGGGGGTTAGGAGGAGGAAGAGGGGGAGGAGGGAGAGGAGAAGGAGGAGGAGGAAGAAGTGGAGGAGGGGAGAGGAAGAGGAGGAGGAAGGGGAGTTGGAGGAGGAGAAAGAGGAAGAGGAGGAGGAAGAGGAGGGGAGAGGAGGTAGGTCAAGGAGGAGGAAGAGGAGGAGGAGTAGGAGGAGGGGAGAGGAGGAGGGGAAGAGGAGGAGGGGAAGAGGAGGAGGAAGAGGAGGAGGAGGAGGAAGAGCAGAAGGAGGAGTAGGAAGTAGACGAGGAGAAGGAAAATGAGGAGGAGAAAGAGTAGGAGCGGGAGGAGGAGGATGAGGATGTAAAGCCTCATCTTAACCCCAAACTTAGAGATACAAGGATTTTTACCTGAAGTCGAGTGATGCATCGCTGCTTTTGTATATCTTGTCATGTTTTCTGAATGCTCTCCCCTCTTGCTCTCTGTTGTTCCAAAACAAACCAGACTCTGTGACTTTTGTCAGAAGCATCAGTACTTGAACCAGAGTGGGGTCCACTTTGTGACGTTAGTGACCAAACTGCTGGACAGATTGTTGGACTACAGGGCCATCATCCACACCGACAACAAGGAGAACAGGATGAGCTGTATTGTCAACTTATTGGTGAGATAACAAGCTACAAATGTTAGAAGAAGAAGTTTTTTTTTCTGCATTTCACATTTTCTTTCAAAACAATAACATATATAACATGAGTAGTTTCAATTTACAAAGATATCATTCAGAAATCATTGAAAGTTTAACGGTTTACTACAAAACAGATGTGTTAAAACCAGAAGAAATGTGTCAGACATACAGACAGATATGTGACAATGTGTACATACTAAGACAACACATATACTTGGGTGACATCATAGGTACCCAAGACACTGTGCAACTGTGCAACTTGGGGGGGGGGGAGGGTACTGGCTGTAGGGACATCTATGAATTAATGTTTTCATATATGTTTTGAGTATTGTTAATTGCTCCAAACTAGGCTGACACGGCACTACACAGCATGTAAAATCCCATAGCTTCCAGGCCCTAGTGGGCTCAATTTCACACTATGTACCCCAGGGGCTGGTTGCACGAAACCGTCACATCTCCAGTGCTACATTTGTCGCCGATGTCTGGAGATATGACGGACAACTATTCGCGTTTCACGAAACCATGACATCTCCAACTCCAGGCGGAATCGATAGTAAACTAGTCTTTGTCATAAACGGTATGATAACTTGCGACATTTTGTGACATGCTATTCCAGCTTCAATTCAAATTATGGATAAATATTTCATTGAAATTAGGCCTGTTATTAGGAACGGATTGTTATCAACATAAACCATCACATAATTACAAGAAATACACGCATAATAACTCTTAAGTATCAATTTTATCGTCAACTAGATAGCGCATGATCAATAAAGTAATAACCCTGCAAGGATACCATAACAGCATTAATTAATTTTGCAGTTTCATTCACTGCACTGTTTATATTTGGTCCTTTTTATGTTCATATTTATTTTGTGTGCTCTTTTATTCTTTCATATTAATTCTATATTTATGTAGTAGAGTATTGAAATGTTTATTTAAGTTGTATAAAACAAAATGTTTATTATTTAATGACAGACGCTTACAACAATGATTTCTAACCACTCTGATAACAATTATGTCATACAGATTTAAGAAACTTATCACTGATATCTTAAGACATGTTTAGGATAAATGTCAAATTATCGTTTAAACATTTAATGGCATGATTTCAAGGGTTTTATTATTGTAAAATTACTAATTTTGCCAGTTGTATTTGACAATTTGTGGATTCTTGAAATGGCATGTGCATAGTATAACTGTAGGTAGCGTCTGATTTATGACGGCTCCGGAGCTGTCATAACTTTTGTCACTGGACTTGTCCATGAAGTTACGACGTCAGGGTTTCGTGAAATGCATTATGACTTAACCCTGGAGTTGTCCACGAAGTTAGGATGTCAGGCTTTCGTGCAACCGGCCCCTGATGTGTGCTTTCACAGAAATAGTTAATATACACATTCATTTGTGGTGTATTTCATGCCCAAAGGCAATATACAAAATGGGGAACTCAGGTGAGTGCTGTAGCAACCTCTTCCCTAGACGTGGGCTAGAATGTTGAAATAAGTGGCAAGCAAATTGTTCAGTAATATTCCACAAATGGTATTGATTTCTATTTCTAGTGTCATAATTACATATACTATTATTCAATGCAAATGTGTTCAAAATTATATCGGGAATGATTTGCAATTTGATTTTGAAAAACAAATTTGCCATGCAGCATTTGTTCAGTTGATATATATTGCTAAACTGATTATTTTCCTTAATACTTTGGTATTATATATATGTAATACGCCATGAGCATCATTTTTTGGTTGAATTACTACTATTATTATTCAGAATTTCTACAAAGACATGGACAGGCAGGATATGTACACACGCTACCTCTACAAACTATGCGACCTGCATCTGGAATGCGACAACTACACAGAGGCTGCATTCACGTTACAGTTGCAAGCTGACAGACAAAAGGTAAGAGGAGAAATGTGCGACATTCACTGGGAGATTTAGAAGGAAGATGATGTCATAGATTTTAGTGGAAGATCTTAACCCGTTGGCTACGGGAACCGGATGTGTCCTGTGTTAACTCTATGAGATTTCCAGAATCTCGGAGGCAACGGGTTAAAGTGTACCAATACCCTGAATATTTTGTTTGCTATATATGTAGAATATATCTGTGGCATGCCCTCTGCAAAGTATTCGCGCTTGTGATCACTCCGATTTTTGTTAGTTGGGGTTTGAATGTAAATTTAAAACAGTAAGTAAAACAAAAATGACTTGATATAGACTAGTCAATAAACCAATTCTATCAATCGATTGATGGCACTATCGATAATATGTCCACATACGTCTTGATCATTAACACTCACACCCAGTGTATCAATTAGTATCGATACTGAACTTCGATAGTTAAGCAGAAACTAAGCACATTTAGCCAGAACGCGAACGCTTAGAAATAGGTGCTTATGGAGCAGAACTTGAACGTGTGGAGCACAAGTGCTGGAATATCGTACACATTCTGATCCGATTTATCAAAATATGGATTACTTCACGGGCTGAGGCAACTGAATTGCGGTTATTTGTAGTATTTTCTAGTTGTACACAAATTTGATTTCTAGGTTATTGGTATATTTTAACTACAACTTATGTATGCATTACTTGTGTTTCAGAGAAATGGATGATGTAAAGGGACAATGTATGATACATTGGATGATACTGAAATTCCTGTCCTAGTTGTGTATTATAACGTGGTGTGATCAATTTTTGCTCTTTTTGCAATACATGAAAAATACAAATGCAGTTATTCTTGTTAGAATGTCCGTTACCAAAGTCAACATTTCAAAAAACAGTCTGACCATCTTTTTATTTCATCATAAACATGCAGATATCTCTTTTTATTTTTAAACATAATAATGGCCATAATCAAGATGAACTGTAAATTGTTGGATGCAATACGATCATTCTGCTGTGTTAATATTACATTTCGGTGTGACCCTGTTAGAACCTTATTCATACCATCACATTCTAATCCTCTGGAATTCTGTTACTAGTAGTATTGGGCAGTTTAACTCCAATTCTGGTGAAATTTTTTACCTTTTCAGTGGTCAGACTCACCCCTACTGATGCCCAGTGACAAGTACCAGGCAGCACTCACAGAAAGGCAGCTGAAGGAACTATTGTACTATGACATCATAGAATTCTTTGACAAGGGAAAGGTAGACACATGTTCCAACTCCTATCACATGTACATTGTTCTGTTTTAGCATTTTGATTTAAGTTTTCAGATGTTTTGTTTGTTTATAGGTTTGCATGGTGAAATACAATGTAAATTACACTTTTGCGGATGTCACAGTGTTTATCAAGAGAATTTCTTTCTTGGTATTTGTAGTTCTGAAATGAACTGTTCGGAAAGTACTGTCTGTACGTTTCAAACAGTATGCTCTGAATCATTGTCAGGAGAAATGACTAGAGTGATGAAATGGTGAGGGGATAATTGATGATTTCGGACCTGAAAGTGAGCAGGCTGTAAATTGCAGACGTGGGTGAAAGTAGGTGATTAGTATTGTTGAGTTGTGTTGTCCTTGTTGATGAGAGGTAACCAGATGCTGTTGATGTGTAATAATTATAATAATAATAATAACAATAACGTCTTATTTACCCAGGGTAGCCACTTCAGTCTGATAGACTGCTCTTCCAGCGGGCCCTGCATAACATAAATGTTATTATGTGTAGGTCGCTGTCTTGTTGTATTGTGTACACATCATCTCAACAATACTAATCACTTTCAGGTCCGCAATCATCAATTATCTTCTCACCCATTTTATCACTCAAGTCATTACTCCTGACAACGGACAGAACGTAGAGACAGTACTTTCCAAACAGTTCTTTTCAGAACTACAAATACCAAGAGAGAAATTCTCTTAATACACATGGTGACATCCGCAAAAGTGTAATTTATATTTTAGACATTTTGTTGATTGTTATTATGATATGTAACTTAATTAAATTTTCTTTGCTACAGAATTTGTGATACATGATGTGATTATCCCAGTTCTATCACCGTCTCCCGCATTTTGAATCTACCCTTTTTTTATTGTTTATTGGAAAATTATGTGCAAGTTTCTAGTTTGATTTCAACCTTGTTTCATGCGTTAAATACAGAGTATACTTTTGGTCAGTCTGACTGATTTTTCATCTTTCTTTCATCCTCCTCAAGTGCAATATCTAGTGACGTTGGCAACCATGGAATGCCAGGCTTTTCTGTCCATTGCCAGTCTAAGAAGCTCAATCTTTTCCATTCCAAACCATGTTGAAATGCTCTGCAAAAATGTTCTTTGACGTCCTCGATCCCTCTTTCCTGCGATCTTCCCAGTGAGAAACAAGCATTCCACATTGCCTTTCCTTATACAGTGGCCTAAAAATTCTAGCTGCTGTTTCCTAACTGATTTTAATAATATACGTTGCCTGCTTGCCCTCTCCAAAACGACTGTGTTTGTGGTGTTTATGTTATTGTCACACCGGACCTCAGAAAACAACATGAAACCAACCAAAATAATATTTGGAATTTCATATTTGTGATTTTTTTTAAAGGATCAGCCAGCAGATATCACTATCTACATTACTTATAATGATGACATAATATTGGTGGTTGTCTGGCAGAAGGGCCCTAGCGTATGTTACTGGCAGAAGGGCCTTAACCTCTGATTGCCTCTAACTTGAAAACCATCGGCTCTTTTCACATGAAATCAAAGTAGTATGATATTTTCAGATCCGTCTCTGTCAGTCTGCTACATGCAAATATCAAATGAGGCAATATTTCTCAAATTAGAAAAAAAACTTACTGTTAAGGCTCTTCTGCCAGGAACATATGCTAGGTCACTTCTGCCGGACAACTAGCGATTTTGTCTAATTTATGCAATAGGAGATAATCTTTGCTATTTACCAAAACTATACACTGCTTTTATAATTATCTTGAAGTTCAGTGAAATGTTAAAAGATTACACTAAAAGTAAATAAACACTAATAAAAAAGGAAGTTAATCACAAGGATATTTCAATAAATATTTTAGTTACTATTGTCCATGAAGCATGATTTAGTACTTCAGTTCAATTAGGGTATTTGGGGTTTGATGATTTTGAAATATTTTCATTTGCTGTTTAAACTGTGTATTTGAAGAGATCATTAATGATCTTCTGTATTTTTATATAATTTCCACTAGATGTGGGAGAGAGGTATCGCTCTGAGTAAAGAACTGTGCAATCAGTATGAGAGGGAAACATTCGACTATATCCAGCTCAGTGAGATATTGGTAAGATCACTTAATTTTATTGTTTTTTTAATGATCGGGTGTTGATATTTACTCCCTTATTCAAGTTGTCCTATCCCTCTGTTGTCTGAAGCCCACTGAATTTGTCAATCAGGATACGCTAAAACTGATATTTGGAGAAAATATTTCTAGTCGGTCTCACATTCTGCCCCTAAACATTCTTTGTTGAAAAGTTTGATAGGAAGATTTCATCTTTAAAGCTGCAATTTAACATTGCCCACATTTTAAAATATCTGAGCTGCATAATCCTCCATGCTCTAAGTGTCGTTGATGAGGTCTAAAAATGAAGCCCTGAAAAATTGTACTTCAAAGTGATCATTTAGTGCTTTAAAAGAATGAAAAACCAGTATGACCTTCTCCTGACCTGGTCTGTTTCCTACCATAGACTACTGTGTTACAGGTCTGACTAACTGAAACTCGGGTGGAGTACTAATTTGTTTATCCATGCATACCATGCCAGTGGCACATAACATTCCAAACTTGTGGGATTTTTTTTGTCCATATAAGCACTTACTATCTAGCTCAGATATTAAAGTTTGACAGCTTTTTGAATTGAAGTTCCACAATGTTAGCCTATATCTTGCTGTGTTTTTTGTTTGTTTCAGAGGCGGCAGGCCAACCTGTATGACAACATCATGAAGGTGCCGAGGCCGGCCCCAGAGTATTTCAAGGTCTGGTACATCGGCCAAGGATTTCCCACAATCCTCAGGGTATGTGCATGTAGTTTAACTTTGTTGTCCCCGCCGAATGAGGGGACTATGAAATGGGCTCTGGTCATGTGTGTGTGTGTGTGTGTGTGTGTGTGTGTGTGTGTGTGTGTGTCTGTGTGTTAAAAAAATAGCTACTTTTCCGTCATTTTACAGCGGATATTGATTCTGGTTGTTTTATCTGATATGGATTGGTGGGGGCTTCCAAACTTCCACACAGAATTTTGAAATTCATTAATTATGCAAATTTATGTGAATTTCTTCAAGATAAACGAAAAATGGTACTTTTTCCGTCATTTCACAGCGGATTTTGATTCTGGTTGTTGGTGGGGGCTTCCAAACTTCTACACAGAATTGTGAAGTTCATTAATTTTGTAAATTATATGAATAAAATTAAGGAAAGATGCTTACTTCAACATTCATGCCATTCCACAGATCTAAACTTATATATCTACACATATATTACGCACCGCCTAATTGACTGATTCTCTGGTTAGTACTGCACTCACCTTATCAAGTGCTGAGTATATGGAATGTTGTTGTTATAATACAGTTAAGCTGAAATAATACATCCGACTTTTTTAATTTACAAATCAAATGAAGGGTAACTTAAAGTGTAGCATTGTCAAATTGTATTGATTGTAAAAATTTGCAAAATTATGACTTTTCTCAAAATTTGTCTGATTTTTCTCAAACTTCCTGTGATGTGTTTTTCTGATTTTTCTGTTTGGTTTCAAAGCAACTTAATAGCAGCTGGGAAATCCCCTTTAAGAAAAGGCGTCGTACATCTTTCATTTCTGTCCTTTTTCATTCACCACAGAATCGAGTATTCATCTACAGGGGCAAGGAGTATGAGAGATTGGCGGACTTTGTCGCGAGGCAACAACAACTCTATCCCAACGCCACGCTACTCAACAAGACCACACCCCCCGACAAAGAACTCTTTGAAATCAAAGGCCAGAGTATCCTTGATACAGTGATAGTTTTTAGAACTTTTTGTCTACCCATTGTCTTGGAGATTCTGTACCCCCCCTCCCCTCGACGTTTCACGCGTTATGTCCGCAACATGCAGATTTTGATGAGATTTGGTATGAAGGTACATGATATCAAAATGCAGCCCAAGTTCGATTTTGGAGTGTGTAGGCCAAGGGTCAAAGGTCATAGCTCATTAAATGCGAAAACTGGTTTCCGTTCGATAACTTTACTAATATTTGACAGATTTTGATAAGATTTGGTATGAAGGTACATGATATCAAAACACAGCCCAAGTTCTATTCGGAGGGTGTACCTCAAAGGTCAAAGGTCATAGCTCAATAAATTTGAAGTAGCTTCTGGGCATATGTAGTCTCGTTTCCAGATCATGCAACTTTTCTACCTTCAGTGTTATTACTCTATTATTATATTATATTATTCTATTTATATTTCTGTTTATATTTGTATATATATTTATTCATGTATTTACTTATTCATTTGTTAATTTCTTTTCCTTATCTTTTTGATAAACCTCTCTTAATCTTGTACATAGTACAAGCGCTTGGGAATCCCCTAAATATAACTTATTATATGTACTACAAATTCTGTATTAAAACTGTTTAATTTTTTTTTCTGTCAGTTCTTCGTATCAATTGCCTAACTGTAAATTATTTTTCCTGCAAAAATTACCAGTTGTAATCCTTAACGTAACTGCCATCAACAGTCTTGCAAATAGTTCCAGTACAACCAAAGAGAGACGACAAGAAAGAGTTCCGAGGGAAAAACATCAGTGAGCAGATCTTGAGGTAATACCAGGAATATTTTCCAACAGCGTTGAAAATACACGGGAGCGACGAGCGACTTCGCTCTCGTCTGCTCTGAAATTGCTCTCGTAACTGCCTAAAACTGCTAAGTACTAAACGACACCCGACATGAAAATCGCTCCTGTCCAGGTCTGCCATCGGCGCCCGTATAGTAGCCAGGCAGCCAGCGCAGCAGTATTTACTTCCTTGCAGCAACACACTCTGACGTGTAACTGAGTGGGCTTTTATTAATCTTGGCACTGCCGCAAATTCTCCCTGTCGCATATAGCTCTCCGAATCTGAACGTATGTGGCGCTCTAATTTTTTGACCCATTATTCTTGGGAAATAAACTTCTGGTTTAAGCAAGCGTGTTACACATTGAATGCTAAAATACTCGTGGATTGTGTCAAAATCTTTCTTATAATCTTGCGAATAAGTTTTTTTTTAAGTCATTCGTTCATATAACAACCCTTCCATTTAGGCCATGAACGGAGCCACCGGCAGTCCTCACACACCGGCGTTCGCGTTCCGACTCGGTGTGTGCGTGGTCGCATTTCTCTCTCACGGGGTAAACATTCACGGCTTTCCTGGCGAGAGTTTCGAGTTCATTCCTTCGTTTACCGATCGTAGGAATATTTCTTCTACTAAGAAAGTCCTTTAATTGCGATAGAGATATTCTCCAAAATTGTTCATCAGGTCAATCCATGTTTGCTTGGGTATAAGATATTGATATTACGAATTTGATGAGGTTTGAAATGACATGTTTTGTGCGTTTGACTGTACGATTTAAAGGAACCGGAAGTATACATCCCAAGAGCGATCGATCAGATATTGGTATCGCGAGGTGATATCGGCTATATGCGATAGGGAGAATTGCGTATCGAGTTGAAACTCCGATAATCCAAGGGTCCTATTTTTCACAACGCTGCGTGGGATTATAATGCATTCAATCAGTAGTGCATTGAATATTTCAAATATCATTTCCAAGAGAGTTATTATCTAATAAGAAATTGGAAATTAGGAAAAGGATTCTTGTAAGTACCAATTCTAGTTCAAATTTAAGCTTCATCCTTCCTGAAGCTATTCTTTTTGACATCAGTAAATGGAGTGATGGACACATTATTTAAATGACAGACTGATAGGAAATACATCTATTATCGTTAGTATATTATACAATGATACATGAATTTGTTATTAAACAAGCTAGGCAAACTGTGATGCAAAACCATGATGATTATTACTTGAATCCTGAAAACAAAGAATGGCTCTGGAAAACTGAAAATGGTGCTGGTAAAATGAAAAATGGCTCTGGTGAGTTTTTCAAAATGGCTCCCTGAAAAAAAAAGTAATTTAAACACTGCTTACCAACTGTGATAAACATTTCAATCCAATTACAGTTTAACTCTTAACCCGTTGCCTCCGAGATTCTGAAAATCCCATAGAGTTAACACAGGGCACATCCGGTTCCCGTAGCCAACGGGTTAACATGCCAATGAAATTCCAGCCCTGTGGACATTGTTTGTATTGCATGGTGCATATTTGCACCTTCATCACTGTAAGAGTTAAATCCCAAAAAGAGTTTTGGTTGATCAGCCAACTTTTTTGTAAATCTTTCTCAAAGTATTCTTTTGTCACCCCAGAATTGGAAAAACAACATCAACCTACTGAAAATTGTTCATAGTGACAAATTGTGATGCCTATATTATCAGAGAGTATGTAGCTGTATGTGCATTACCTATTGGAAATGTCAGGGTACCCCCCCCCCCCACCTTTGACATTCTACATTTTGAGAACCATCTAAAAACGGAATACATGTAGTTTTAGAGCGAGAAATGTTCAGGGCATTAATAGATAATTTAGGTCCATGTAATAAACATTGCAGCAACAAATTTAATTTTTTAGCCTTTACCAAAGCGATACTTTGGCTTTATGATTTCAGGAGCTCTGCACATTTGTGTGTGCTTGAAGCTGTGTTCATTTGCATGACTGGTCCCTTTGTTTGCAGACAGTTCTAAAGAATTTTGCACACTTGCTCAATCTTTTCTAAATTAAACAGGCACTTAATCTAATTTACTGGTAATATTTACTTTATATTCCTTTTAAAGGTAAATGACATGATTGGGGGGAGTCTTCAACTTGGGCTGAAACTGCTCTAGAATTAAGTTAACTATGCAAGGATTCTGCTGTGAAAATCTTGTAGTCAAACATTGACTCATTCTAAAATACGCAATGTCAATATCACTCGTACCATGAAAACCTGCTGTGTGGCTCTCTATGGAGCTTATTTTTATCGTCCCAGGTAAAAATTAAGATACTCCTAAGTATGTTTATGCTTGATTCTCCTAAAGTAAACAAATTACAAACAAATCCTCC
>JZLH01S0183096.1:45661-57687 GCA_001188425.1 Eucidaris tribuloides | reverse complement strand
GATCTTGGTATCATTTTATTGGAAAAAGAATGTTCTAAGCAACGAAATAAAAATTAATGACATTTTGCTGATAATGATGAAGATATTAGCGATCATACTCGTAGCATTCTTTTTGGGCCACCCTGTATAACCTGCTTTGGGGATCTGATGACCTTTTTTTTGCTCGTCACCTTGAATCACATCATGAAAGAACTTGGTTTTGGGGCTAGTTGGCCCTTTTTTCGTGCATGCCACCTACTACTGGGCCAGTCACCAACTTCCTCAGGCTTATACCCTAAAAAAAATCTTACCCATGGCATTGGTTATGTATGTGATTTTTTCATCAAAAATATGAGAGAAAAACAGAAACGCCAGATAAACTGATTGTTCTTTGCGCGTTAGAGACTGGGTTTCGATTCCCACCACGCCCAAGTTTCGTCATTCAGTAAGGCGATTTATCCATATTGCTGCTCTGCAACTGGGAATGAAATAGGAAGCTGGTGGAAACTGGGGTAATAATATTGCCAGATTCTCTGGGAAAGCAGTGTTAGTCACCGAAGAGGCTACACTGAGAGATAAAAAACAAACAAAACGTTATTAATATAATGTAAGATGTTCGGATAAAAGAACTGCAGTACAAAGATATAAATTCTAAAATGTACATGCATTTATTTTCCACATAAAAGTAATTATGATTTATAATTACACTGTACCTTTAATTGAGCAACAAGAGACACAATATACACCAAAACACTATTTACACCGATTTGATATAGTAGTACTGAGTATGAAATAATGTTAAAATACATTTTGAATTTCTGTATATCATGTATATGACTTAACCAACAATAGTCGATGCATAGCAGGCAAGGCACAATAAAGGAATAAACAACAGATTAACTCTTTACACGCTGAATTTATTTTGAGGGGATAATAATGACAATTGTTGTTCTCACATTTTCTTTGAATTTCAGTTTCCTTTTTGTGGTAATGAAAATAGTTTTTTTCTATATATCTTACTTAAGCAAACTAGCTATTTTTAAGTGTCTCCTGTGTATAAGTGAAGAAAAAACATAATTATTACGATTGTTCAATTTAATTGTACGAATGTGCACAGGAGACTCTTTAGCGGGCTAAGGGTTAACAACTTCGTACCGCACACAGTATCTTTCCGATAAGGCCAGACAGTAAGTTAAGTATAATATTTGTAACATGTGTCATGATATTGACTTCTACTAAGCAGAAGAAGCGCTCTCACTAAATCACTCCCAATATTTTGTTGGGGCTATAATATTTCCTGGAAATCTGGAATTTTGTCACAAGACTTTTAATGAATTAAACGAAGAAAGACATTGTCATTTCCCATACATCTATGAAAACTTAGGCCTATCGAAATAAGTATAAAGAATGTTACAACTTAAGCTGTGTCAAAATACATCATATATCACTTAATATATCGCGGTGTGTAGCAAACTACGCGTGAAATTAAAAACAAAATGTATATATTCGGGAAACACAGCATATAATGTATGGTAAAATACATCATCTCCTGGAAGACAATACGGAGAGGAATTAAGGAAATTGAGGATCTACATGCAAAACAAACAAGATAAATGCTTTAATCATTGTCTTAGTTTAAATCGTCCACATAATTGACGATGACCTTACATTTTTTCCGCCATTGCGGCCAATATCAATATTCATTAGGTACTACTAACGTCAATGCTCTGGGTTATCTACGGCCTATCTAATGAAAAGAAAAGCAAATCTTTTGGTTAAAAATTTGCTTCTGGTAAGACTCGAACCAGAGATATCACGATCGGCAGACTCTCTCTCTGTAACTACGGAGCTAGTTGAGATTCGGTGAAAATAATGTAATTTTGTGTTCTTGACCGTCCTGCGTGTACACGCAGTGATCAGCAGTGACGTGATGCCAGTACGTAATGAATATTGATATTACAATGTCATCGAACCAAAATACGCTTCCATCCTTTCACAGCTTATAACAGTTAGTCTTAAAATACAGACAATTGCTCATAAATTTGCATTGTTGCGTTGGTATGGAGTAATGAAGACCACGAAGGTCAAAAACCAAACGCTGTATTTTACCACAAAATCAAGGCTGCACGTTGCATCATGGAAAACACAAGTGCCCCTATTAAAGAGGGCGGTATAACATATTTCATCTACAGTGGACTTTTCAAGTCGAATTGTAATATTAACATTAGATAACCTTAACACCCAGCACATTGAATACAAATATCACATTGAATACAAATATCTGAGTACTGAAAACACGTAACTGAAGTATATACTCTTATATATCCTTGTACTGTATGTACTTATATTGTATGCTATATAATGATTATGTTTCTCTGTACATGTCTTGCACAGTGGCGCAAATCCATTTTGAAATGTAGGGGGGGACATCATTATTTTGTTCGTCCGCGGTAAAAGCCAAATCCCAGGTCAAATATTCTTCCCGGTCACGCCAGCCGCCGAAAAACTCGCTCAGCGGGGGGGGGGGGGGGCGGGGGGGGGGGGAATTTAAAATAATTGTGTCTCCCACCTTCAAATCGCTCCCCCTAATTTAATACGCCCCTGGTCTTGCAGCGCCATGGGCGTCTTACTGACGGACATGCTGCGCTATATAAGTAGCCATATTATTATAGTCACTTGTACATTCATGTAAAGCTGCATATAGGAAACAAATTGAAGTAAAGTTTATAACAATTAACCTGCAGTTACTAGTGCTGCAATTTTTTTTTCTGGAGTACCTTATTTTCTTACAACAAAAGGTATTATGATATTTCACGTGAATTAACTGTAAAAGTATACCAGACCGCTAAGAACCAAACGAGTTGGTTTATTATCGTGGATCAGCGTCTAGTACGCGCTCACTCACGAATTTACCTTTATACTGGAAACATTGCAGCAATGCAATGGCATTCTGGATGCTAGTATATTTCTTTTCCAAAATTATACAGTGCAAATAAAGGAGGGGGAATGACCAAATCCCAGTGGACATTGTACAGTAACATCTGATATAACATTAGAACTGTTCTATCGAACTGTACACACATCTAAACAAAAATAATTGTCATCATAATACAAAATTCATGTTAAATTTGCAGTCTTGCATATTAAAAGATTATAATTGTTGCCTTTGTGAAGAATCAAGGTCAACTATTGCTGTCTGAGAAAGGTGAAGTCTTATGAATATGAAATCTTTGTATAGTACCAATCCAACAACTATTCTAATGTGACATTACAGCACTAAAAATACCAAACACTTGTATAAACACTTTTCTGTAACACTTTATAAACACTTGAACACGTTTATCTGGAAATCATAAACACACTTGGTTAGAAGTTCTGTGTATCACCTACATGATATCAAAAGTTCGTGTTAATTTCTGTAACACTTCATAAACACTTGAACACGTTTCATGAACACGTTTAAGTGTTTAGGTATTGAAAATCATAAATGCGTAAACAAACATTTTTGTGAAGATCTAAACACTTAAGTGTTTAGGTATGCACAAAAATGTTTGTTGAAGCGTTTATGATTTTCAACACCTAAACACTTAAACTTGTTTATAATTTCATATTAAACGTGTACATTTGGTTAGGAAGTGTTTCAGAAAATAAACATGAACTTTTGATATCATACAGATGATACACAGAATTTCTAACTCAAGGTATTTTTTATTTCCAGATAAACGTGTTTAAGTGTTTATAAAGAGTTGTAGAAAAGTGTTTATAAAAGTGTTTAGTATTTTTACAGTGAACTTTTGTAGAATGGCCACAAGAGGGTGTCCTGCATGGTGCGGCTCGTTATTCATGTCTTGTCCATCTATACCTGAGGCTCTTAATCCGGAAAAATGAAATCAGCCTCGTTAATCTGAATTGCGTTTGCAAATTTCGACCCAGAAGTATTAACAGGTCCCGTCTCCATTATGGCTCCTAAGCCTTGAATGGTTTCTTTGGGAGTGGGAATTGACTCATGGGCATCCAATGGCAGGGATGAGTGCTTAAGATATGATGTCTTTCATATAATTATAGATCTAAAGTACAATTTACTACAATTAATGTACTACAATTTCATTTAAGTAGGGGCCAACTTCTCTCATTGAGTTAACAAAAAACTATGTGTATAGAGCCACCTTGGAAGTATTTTGGAAATACCCATATAGAATACATAAAGTTAAGTAAAAATATTTCATTTTCAACAGAATTTCAAGCATGCCCTTTAGCAGCATTTAATAAGTATATTGCGTTCATAAATGTTCAGAATAATTTCATACAAATATTTTTCCTTCGTTTGCAGTACTGTGTCTATATCACCTCGTTACAATAGCTCAAATATACACCGGCAAATATTATTATTACCCTTTCTTTCACAGGACTGTATCTGAGTAAATGTTTATGGAGACATGGGTGTACAAAAATGTGAAAACATACAAGGTCCAAGTCGTTACCGAATCATGTTTTAAAATTGTATTTGTAAAAAGTCCACGTTTAACTCTATGGTAAAAATTACCCCTTTACATCATTCTAAAGAGGTTCATCAAGAGGCGACAAAAAAAGCACTTGAGTATCTCCTAAAAAGTGGTTTACCCCCCCCCCCCCCCAAAAAAAAAATAATACAAATAAAAAAATAAAAAAAATAAAAAAAAAATAAATAAATAAAAATGCTTAACATGGTTTCTAAAGGGTTTTTGTATTTTTATACTTATAATCTTTAACACTGTAAGTAGGGATTTAATTACTTTTTCAAAATATTTAATTTAGTACGCCAATGGATTGGTTATTACAAGCACGTGACAAATGCTGTGTTTAAAAAAAAACATTCATGGGAACTAATCAGCAGCAACACATTCATCCAACATGTACAACACATTTTAGGCTATATACTATGATCATTAACTCTGTGTATATGGGTTGGGGGCGGGGAGCGAGGTCAAATTGACCCACTCCCCAGTAAAAACATGGTTAGCCCAGTAAAAATAGGGTTAAACACTTCCCATAACAATTTGTAGTTGAGTAGATAAAACTATAAATGAAGCCACACGATAATCATATATACCAGTAATTCCGTAGTGAAGATCATCGTGATGTTATTGCTAAAACGATTCACCGAATGGATACAAAATGGCGTGGGATGGTGATCGTGATACGAGGCAACGCCTGTCGACAAAGACTAGCAGCACGTGCTCAAATGGAGATAGAAATCGCGTCTTCGTAGAGGGCGATAACCAGCAAAATCCCAATTCCAATGAGAAAGCCGATATTCTGGAACAGGGCCATGACCGCTTTACTCGTCTTTCCTTTGTAACTGTGTAGCTGAGGCATCTAAGAACAAAGAGGGGAGAACGGAATTCAAGTTAGGGACTTCGTTATCCGATTACATAGAGTACGGAAGTGTGACGTCACTTTGGCTTGGAAATTGGCAATTCCACAGTAAAGGGTATAAAAATGTGACATGGACGGTAAAATCAAAAATCATCATTTAAGTCACACTTTTTTTGTTGTTTCCACAGCTTTTTATGTGGACCATTCAAATATAACAAAATGAGAAAAAAAAACCCTGAAGATTACCTCGCTTTACAGCATAAGCCCCACAAAATTCTACGTGTAAGGATTCCCCTTCTAGGACGGAACATTTCGTTACAAATTCTGCCGTCCTTGTTACGAACGTGTGGTATAAGAAATTTGTTCAGGCAGATTTTGAAAATGTGCAGTAAAGTTCACTGTTCAGTATCATTTTGCTGAGTTATCTCCTTGACAGGATATTCAATAATTTATAATATTTTAATGGTACTATGTAGTCTTAATTTCCACTTGTACTTTCATTTCCAAAAAAATTTCCCCTACGTGGAATTGCCCAATTATGTTCGGGCAGTGGCGGAACCAGGTGCAGCTCATCACACCTGGTTGTTTCTACCAATAGGAGAGCTGCAGTTGCACTGAGTTATGGTTTGGCTATTGTCCCCCCCCCCCGCGTAATTCCGAACCAGTTTGACGTCATTCCTTTTGCTCGCTATTGCATTCTAACTGCCCCAATTCTACTCATAACACACCAACACGCCGATTTTGGCAAAACTAGCCTACATAAGACGATTATCAAGTTCAACACAGTATTGGATAATTCTCAAGAACAGTATCTTTTTACTCAATTTGCTGTTGTTGATATTGCATTCAGTACACACATTAGAATTATTTATATACGTGGGATATCGCCATCGAGCGTTTTTTTTAAATAAAAGTGAAATTTGGGGTTGTTAAAGTGGCTTGATGGAGTGTTCTAATTGGATTAAAACCCCGAGTTGTCTTTTTTTTTGGGGGGGGGGGGAGTGCGTACCCTGCATGCTCCATCATCACCATTCGTTTAGTGCCTTCAGTGCCATTCAGTGAGCATATTAATGTACATTCGTCACAATAGTGATTGCAGGAGCGTCGATCCATGTTTCGGATGGGGGGGGGGGGCAAAAGTGAAAAAAAAACCTAAATTTTGGAGCGCGCCGAAAAATTGGAAATTTTGTTTGTATAATAGTATTTTTATGCCATATTTAATGATTTACAGTGCTTACCAGTGCTTTTTTAAACAAATATTTGCATTGCATATTATAAATTTTTCAAGTTGTCAAAATTATTGGGAGCGGGGGTGGTGAAATCGATATGTTTGCCCCCCACCAATATATTCAGTGGGGGGGGGGGGCCCAGTGCCCCCACAGGATCGACGCCTCTGAGTGATTGTACAGTCATAAACCAAACCTGCCACAAGGCAGGGTTGCCCGTTTGGCATTTTTAACGCCCCTAAAAACCCAATTTGGCGGGTTTTTTATGTAGTTTGGCATTGGAGAATTCAAAGTGCACGCCAAATGGCTTCTTGACTTTTTTGGGGGCATCATTCAATGACTCACCTAAAAGAATCATTATAAAACCCGATCTTTCGGAGATTTTCAGTAAAATATGTGGCACAAGGATAAATAAGTAGCAGTGCGCATGTGGTACTTCACATGCAAAATCGGGCTGCGCGTAGGCCTATAACCGCGGCACTCAAACTTTCGGCTGCGTTAGAAGTTTCAGAGATATGTAAATTCCAACCACATCTAGGCTTTACTGCCCATAAAATGCATCAAATCAAAATTTAGCGTTTTTCACTGAATTTGGCGTTTTGAGAATCGGAAAACCTGCTTTAGGATTATAGGGCTGGCAGAGAGTAAACACAGTGGCATGGGGGCTATCTGTCTCGGGGGCACATTATTAAAAGGTTATAACGAAATAAACGTCGGAAGGACGCCCCTGAGTCAAAACAGCCCCTCCAATTGTTGAAAATCAACTTACCATGCTGACCAACCCAACGTAGAGGAACATACCGGCCACAGCGGCGAAGATCCACTCGCGGGCCGACTCGGTCTGGGCCAGCGGAATACCGACCCAGAGCCCGATGAACGCCGTGCAAGCGGACGTGAGATTCAGCAGTACTGCCGTGGATAGCTTCATCCCTTGGTTGAGGAGGACGGCGAGATCACCTGCACAATGTCGGGTATCACAGAAAGACCAAGGACTGAACTTTAAAGACAGTATTTAACAATGAGGAAGCACCATGCATTTAACAAAAACGTTGACATCTGACCTACACGATAGTGTTTATATGGATAAATAAACACCCTAGAATGCAACAAATTAGACAGTTATGTCGTCACTAACAAACTAATTGAAGAGCTTGCAACCAAAAGGCGCTAAATCCACTTTTCATGAAAAATGAGTTATAAGTAGCACCAGTACATTGGCTTCCCACTTGTCCAGTTACAAAATAAAATTTGGCACTTATTTGCACAGACTAATACCCAATATTGCATGCTTTAGTTTCATTTTCCCATAGGCGCGTGTACAAACTCCGGCAAAGAAATGCCCTTTTCTCCAAATTTATCAAAGTGGATTAAGCGTCTTTTTGGTTGCAAGCTCTTCTTATACCCAGATGAATCAGCGTGACTTCATCTCCGGTGCTGAAAAAAAAATCTACGACACAATAATCTATGGGGGAAACTGGAATGGTCGCTCATTGATTGTCACTTTTTAAAAGCACTGTCGTTTTGAAGTACATTTTTTATACTAAATTTTGCATAAACACGAACAAATTCAAAATCGGTCCACTAATGAAGAAGCATTTCTTGTGACTGTAGATATGTGCATAAATGAGCATATTTAACGAGTTTCAATATTCTGTGTAGGAGTTTAAATATTCTGTGTAGAAGTTTCGAATCCCCACCTAGTGCTTACATATAAAGCAAACGGGTTGGAAATCGGACACGAAACGACGAAGAAGGAGCAAGTTGAAATATAGGACGGACGACGGACGCCAGATGCCCGAGACACCAGACGACGGATGCCATGCCAGGCCTTAAGCTCATCTGACCCATTCGGGCCGCCGGATGATCGAATGAAATTCATGCTTGACACATGCTCACTCTGCGATGTTGAAAGTCTAGATCCATACGTCTATGAATTTGTTGTTTTTGAGAAAAAAACTAATAACGACATCGTTACCAGAATGTTATTGCTCTTCCTGTGATTTCAATTTGCTCAAAATAGCTGATCGGACCATTTTGGAACGGCACGTGCACGTTTGACGTCGCAGATTTTTTAAATTTGCTCCTGAGCAAATGGAAAAAGGATGAAGTTTAACCGTCCAGATTTTAACCAAAACTCAATATTTTACCCCAAGTCTCTATGAGAGGTGTCTATTTATATTAATCTTCACATTGGATATGATTTCAGCTGATTTGATTCATATAGATGTTTTTTGACGTGCAAATCAATAACCCAATCTTTAAGCTCATCTGACCCATTCGGGCCGCCGGATGATCGAATGAAATTCATGCTTGACACATGCTCACTCTGCGATGTTGAGGGTGAACATTGCCGACCCCAGCATTTAGAGATCATTTTAGAGCTGATGATTCCAACTTGTGTCTCGAGACTTCAACCAGCTCTTAATATGGAGCTAGCGTAAATGGTCTTAATTACCATGGTAACTGGAGTTTGGTCGGTTTCCTGATACGAACCCCTGGTTCAGTGGCAAATCGCATGTGTTTTTGCTTACCTAGTTCATGGGGCAGTTCATGGCACAGCACGGCAATACTCGTCGACAGTCCCACGCCTACACTCACAGTGAAAGCGGCTCCAATCGCGAGCCCGTCCCCAAAGTTATGCAGGGAATCCCCTAGGATGATCATGAAGGGAATCGATCCACAGCCTGCCAGAAAAAGTGAAGAAATTTGGGAGAATTACTGTCGATTATGTCATTAAAGGCCATCAGTTACATTGCACCAAAGTCGAAAACTCTGACGGCTTTGTTTGTATGTGATGCGTACTGTACTGAAAAGGTTAGACAGATTGAGCATTTACTTTTGAAGTTTTGGACTCAGAGCCAAAGAGCCGCATTAGTTTTCCTTTATTTTCGAAGAACTAATGCGAGTAGTTTATTTTTCCTATCTCATACGGAAGGTAAAAGTTTATCAGTCAATTAGTAAGTATAAACCTGACAATCAGTCACTGAGTAAATGAGCCAATCTAACAGTCACTGCGTAATCGGTCAATCAATCAATTAATCCATCAATCAATCAGTAAAGCAAGTCAAATTTACCTACAAGATATTTCTTAATTTAGTCCAATGAACTCCGGGGGGGGGGGGCAGTGCCATTACAAGGTGTACACCATGCGCGTGTGAAAAAACGAGTAAAAAGGGCTGTTATTTACGGTCGGGCGATGTACTCGTGTACATTGAAAAGGGTACACTGTATCAAAATCGCCAAAATCAGGAAAAAAGCGTATACTTTTAACAGAATGTTACTTTAAAAGGGTATCTTTTCAGACTTGAATACTTGTTTAGTGCATCTTTTCAGACTTGAATACTTGTTTAGGGTATCTTTCCAGACTTGAATACTTGTTTAAGGTATCTTTTCAGACTTGAATACTTGTTTAGGGTATTCTGAGGTCGACATATATAATTGTATACTTGTTTAGGGTCCATTTTGAAAGTCCATACACGCGCATGGTGTACACCTTGTAAATGACACTGCCCCCCACCCCGGGAATGAACTTTATCAATCATGTTATACAGTAAATGGTTATATAGATCAGATATCATAATCGGGAATCACTTGAGAGTAATTATTTACCAGTGCAGCACGCCTCCGATGTTTCCACCTCAGCCTTCTCGCCCTCGTACATTGTCTGCATGGGAAGTAACAATTATATTTTTTGTTATAGAAGCATGAATGAAATAATGTTTCTGATTATAGTGCATGCACAGGTAAAATCATTTTTAGTTTTCTGAGAAAATCTCACTTTATGGAATTATTAAAACAGGACAAATGACGTAGCTGCTCGTAAGTGACGTCACAAATTTAAAACTTTAAAACGTCATAACTCTGTTATTCTTTGATGGATTTTCGCCAAACTTCATTAAAAGGTTTTTTTCTCATTTTCTGCTTTAATCAAAATCAGCTTAAAGTCAGGGTGGACTTCCCCTTTAAGACACCAGTCTTACTCCAAGCATTTAACTGAATATACTACTTTCCTTGTCAGCCAGACTAGTACACTGTCAGATGTAATGCAGTTATCATCTAATGGAAAGGGAATATTTGTTGATCAAAGCTTCCCAGGTCAGAATCCAATATGAGTGAAACTGGAAAAGTGTCTAAAGTGACCCTTTATTTACTCACCAGTTCCTTCTTGGATTCAGAATGACTAACCCCATTGCTTTGGCTTCCGGATGAAGGCCGTTCATGGCTGGGTTTCATTTCGAAGGGTTCAGTGTGGGTGTGAGAATGGGAACCCCACTGAGTCCAAACAAACAAACAAGTACACAAGTAAACAAAGACTGTCAGAAAATAAAATAGTTTATCATACTGTTATAACGTCATGGTAATTGTAGAAATGTACTTTTGAACCAAGTATTTCTGCCTGAATTGTTACATTATGACTTAAATTAGGAATGCTGAAGGCATCATCAACAATATACACCATAATTCTGTATTATTCTGATACTGGTATTATTTATATCTCATCATTTTACTACTATTGCTACTACTTCCACTCATCCTCCTCCTCCAACTACTACTACTACTACTACTACTAATTTGTTCTTCTACTACTACTTCTTCTACTACTGCTACAACTACTACTACTACTACTACTACTACTACTACTACTACTACTACTACTACTACTACTACTACTACTACTACTACTACTACTACTACTACTACTAATTTGTTCTTCTACTACTACTTCTTCTACTACTGCTACCACTACACTTACTACCGCTACTGCTACTGCTACTCCTCTTCCTCCACTTCCACCATGTTCTCCTCCTCTACTACAAAATACTACTACTACTACTACTACTACTACTACTACTACTACTACTAATACTGCCACTACTACTACTGCCACCACTACTACTATTACTACTACTGCCACTACTACTGCCACTACTACTACTACTACTACTACTACTACTACTACTACTACTACTACTACTACTACTACTACTGCCACTACTACTACTACTACTACAACTATAATTACTACTATTTCTACTACTACTACTAGTACTACAACTACTACTACTATTACTAGTGCCAATACTACTACTGCTATTACTACTGCTGCTGCTACTACTACTACTAATACTGCCACTACTACTACTACTACTGCCACCACTACTACTATTACTACTACTGCCACTACTACTGCCACTACTACTACTACTACTACTACTACCACTACTACTACTACTACTACTACTACTACTACTATTACTACTACTGCCACTACTACTACTACTACTACTACAACTATAATTACTACTATTTCTACTAGTACTACAACTACTACTACTATTACTAGTGCCAATACTACTACTGCTATTACTACTGCTGCTACTACTACTACTACTACTGCCACTACTGCTACTACTACTACGAATACTACTACTACTACTACTACTACTACTACTACTACTACTACTA
>JZLH01S0183096.1:15723-34674 GCA_001188425.1 Eucidaris tribuloides | reverse complement strand
GGTTTGTCCACACACCACAATTTATACTAGTGGTGGATCGGGGGGGGGGGGTAAGGGTCTCAGCCCCACCCTGGGGCTGCCAAGTGAAAAATTTTATGGTCTGTTTATGGTCTTCATTGTGTCAGTAGATGTCAGAAAAAATAAAACGGAGTGCCAAAACACTACGAAACCATAAAACATAACATAACATAAAAAAACTATCAAACATACGCAATTTTCGAATTTTCCACGCGCCCAGCGCAAAAATATAAATTTTGATTTTGCGCGCGAAACGCACCGAACTTGACATTAGTTTTAAAATCGTCATTGGGTAAAACCCCTCCTTTAGCAAAAAGCTAGATTCACCACTGATTATGTTCAAGCTAGTCTATTACATACCTTGGCATCTGTTTCATCTGTGTAAGAGTTTTGAATGGCATCCAAAATGACGTCAAGATCTTCTTCCGACATGGTGCTGTTCGACCCATCTTCGGCAGCCGACATCAAAGCGGTCAATACCACATCCTCAGTTAGATTTGAGCCGCCCGGACGAGCCTGGCACACCGCCTCTAACTGGTAGACGCCATAAAGCAGGATGGGGCTCGCGTGTAGAAAGTTGTCTTCGTTGAGGCCGTATGCCATGTCGACACTGAGGGCAGCAAACACATCGGTGACGAAGTCATCTTGGCACTGTAACGCGATGAAAACGGAAGAAGACGGCGGTTAATAAGTTCAGCTAATGTACGAATGAAATTGTGATTATTCCTAGTGTTGAGGTGAGCTAGGACAAGATGTCACAGTGTTGCACGTCTTCCAAGGGTATCCCAATTCTCCCAGCGCGTCTCACATCATTACCCATACACACTTTAACCCAATACTAGGAAAAAACACGAGATATTTCGAGGTGAGATCGATAGAGAATGCACGTTATATAAACAGCAAATCGTCTCCAACAGGTTAAATGGTGCTTATCTTGCAGATTATGTACACTTAACCCCAATATTTATGTCCGTAGGCCCCGGTGACCTCTCTTTCATTGCGAGGTCCACTTCTTCCTGATTATAAGTATAAAAGCAGAAATTTCGGGGGCATGGAAATATTGCGGGGGGGGGGGGTACTCTTCCCCAATTATTTGGAGAATTTAGATTTTTTATTTATTTTTTTTTTGCAAGGCAACACAATACCATTAAACTTAACACACAAATTACTACTAAACATACACTATTCTTGATTTTGCGGCGCGCTTCAAGCGCAAAATTTTATATTGTAATTTTGCGCTAAAGGCGCGCGGGAAAATGTAAATATTTGTTCTTACTTTTGCCCCCTCCCAATCCGACAAAAAAAGACTGAAAGACATTCCTTTCCATATATTAGTCGTGTCTACACGTTCGGGGGTAAACCCAGGGTTTACCCCAGGTTCCTTAGAGTCTCAGGAATTCGGAGTTAAAGTCGACACGGAATTATGCAAATTCAGAGTTAAACGTAGGATAGCTCTGACGATTTAACTCCCAGTTGTCTACACGTTCAGAGTTAGCTTCTGGACGATCCCGGAGGCTAAATTTTTTATTCCCACGAGTTTTTCTCGCACGGCGCATACGTATACTTTCACTACGGTTTTAACGTCTCGCACTTTCGAAACTGTTGGTATATATTGCTAAAGAAGACGTCAGTCAACTGTCGAGTCGCTTTGTGTGGCTACATTGGATAGCTCGCTGTATTGATAGCGCGTTTTGACCCGGGTTCGAATCCCGCAGTACGGTTTTGTTTTTGCAGCGGTTTATTTCGTCAACTTCGTGGGAAAAAAAAGAATTCGCATCCCGGAGTCCCTTAGAGTCTCAGGAATTCGGAGTCAAACCGAGATTCGTGAGCATGAAATTCGGACATACCTCCGAAGATCTAACCCTGAGAAAGCTCAGGAATAAGTCGGAAGACTTGCGAGATATTCCCAAATTGTCGTGTAAGCCTACACACATCGCTCGGAGCTTAAAAGGACGATGATTGGGAACACGTGAAATTGCCTCCAGAAACCATATGAGTTGCGGACATACCTGAAGTAAACACTAGCTGAAGTGTTTATTTTGGATGGAAGGATTTGTCTTGAATTTATTCACTTGAGAGAATCAAGCATGGGCAAACCAGTATTTCATAATCTTGTTCACCAATAGAGATTAATCAAAACCAGCTATACAACACATTTGCCTATCACAATGAATATAATTGTATAAATAAATTTAGTTCGTTTAAAACGAGTCAACGTTTGCCCACTAAACTGTCACAGCTGAATTGTATAGATCACTTGATTCTAAAACAGTTTTCCTCCCAAGTTAAGGGCTACCTCCAATCATAGTATTTACCTTTAAAGCCAGAACCCCTTAACTGTTGCGGTCTGTGTGACAATAGACCTGTTTACAATGTATTTAAATTTATGGATGTTTTCTCTTCCGAAGCCTAGTGAGCAGCTATTTCTGTCACCTGTACTTATGAATACATTTTCAACACTTGCACATACAACTTGCATACATTATTTGATGCTATGTCTGGCAGGCTAACACGTTGTCAAGAAGCATCTTTATCTGAAAGGTATCCTCTTAAATAAATAAATATATATGGTGAAAAAATGGGGTGATTACGTGTGAAAAAGGGAGTCTTTCGGGGGTGTTAACACCCCCTTTGGCAAAACGGGGGTGTTTGAACACTCCAAACACGCCCCCTGCGTACGCGTATGAAATGCAATTTATTATTATTAAAGATGTTTAAAAACTCATGCATATATTATGACTCTGCCGGCGCTCGAACCTACGACCTTCCGCACGTGAGACAGACGCTCTACCCACTTGGCCAACACGCTGGCCGTGAAGGTGTGTATTTTCACATAGTGTTGAAGCCGAAGGTGCATTATATTCATCCTTTGGGCCATTCTTTGTCACGTGTGTGACCAAAAAATATTACAAATTGCAAAATGTATCTCATGTAATTCCAAAGGCCTTGCAGGTACATTGTTTTGAAATGTAAATATATCTATTATGTCAATAGTGATCAAGTGAAAATATTTAATGTTATGGTAATCATACTTATTTATGGTCAGAGGTCAAATAAGTTTTGTCACGTGTGTGACTTCACACGGAAGATGATTTTTTATAACTTAGATTTAACTTGCAAACTCTGTGAATTGTCAAACTCTACAATGTTTGTAATTCTGGCAGACTTTCATTATAGTGTAGTAAGTAGGAAAATGACAATAATTATTTATCTCTCACAAGTATTTTTTTAAGGATTTCTTTATGTGATGAAGTGTTGTCACGTGTGTGACATTTGGGTCGTCACGTGTGTGACATGTACATGTATATGTATAGCATACATGTACATCATGGTAATTTGGCAAAAAAGTGTGAAAAAATATTTAAGGGGGAAAATTACCTTTTAAAAATGAATTTAGGTCTTTTCTAGAGTAAAAATAAATGTATTTTCAGTTTATGAAACCTAGAACCCTGTATCTTTCATACTTTTTGAGGAAAAATCAGATTTATGGCCATTTTTGGCCAAACAAGGCCATTTTGGGGTGACAAAAGTTTTCACTAGCAACTTTGAAATGGTTGTAGTAGCCACAAAATAGATTAATATTACTCTTTTTTGTTTATTTTCATTAGTTTGTAGCATATTCTTTCCAGTGATACTGTATTTTGCTGTAATTTACTATATACTTTACATGTGGTAACTCACAGAATTACCCTTTGCCGTGAAAAATGATACTACAAAAAAGCCCCTTTTCAGAGTAGTCCAGCGGCTAAGCTCCCTTTTATGGCCGAATTGTGCAATTTTTTGATAAAAGCACCAAACTTTCCATGTGTTTAGTACATGGCAAAAGATTAAATTTAAAAGGGGGTGCCCAGTCCAATTATCCCCCTGGGGGCCACAGGAGGTCAATGAACTTTTTTGCTAAAATTCCGTAGGTGGTTGGGCAATATTGAAGATAAATATTTGATAAAAACCTTCTTTTACCGCAAATATGATTTTATATTAAAAAGGATTAAATTTTCTACAAGATGAAACCGCATTTAATTGGATATGACGCAATTTTGGGGGTGGTTGGGGTCAAAAACAACATTTTTAATCAATTTTTGTGAAACTTTGAATTTACATATATACATATTTTGCCATTATTTTTAAAAATATTAGCTCAAACAAAATCAAACTATCTAAAAAAACTCTCTTTGACTATTGTCAATATTGTGTGAAAATTACAAGTTAATTGCCGTTTTACAGCAAAAGTTATCACGCTTCAAAGTTCGAAAAGTAGTATCAGCCAGGACGGCATTTTGTACGCACAGTTCAAGCAGGCCAGGTACTATGCAACAATGCGCATTGGGTTTGCACGTTTGCAGCGCACATTGTGTATATCTCTGCATCAATTCAAAATATAGGTATAATTTATCTGTGGAACCTGGTTTACTCTGTTAATTTTAATTTGATTTTGCCTTGTTTGTGATCCAACACACAGGTACACCTGTGTTGAGTCATTAAAATTACAACATTATCCCTGATTATACAAACGATAGATGAATAAATTGTAGAGATGCTAAGCTGGTATAAATTGAGCACTTTTCGATCAAGCATTTTCCAGGAATGAAGTATATATCACATAAAGAGTTATTTTCCAACTCGGCGTACTTTCTAGATTTGACTCCTGTTGATCCTTAGGGGTCAAATATCAATTTATTGTAAAATGGTGTATGTGCAGTTGTATTTGATAGCGACAGTTGAAATAATTTGCAATTGATATCTACATTCTTAGGTCTTTTAACTCTTAACAATCCATTAAATTATATGTGATAAGTGTGATAGTGTGCTTTCATTCATTCGTTCATTCATTCATTCATTCATTCAACCAGATAAATACAATATTACAACCAATTAATCATATAATTAATTTTAAAAAAAACATTGAATATGGCTTGGAACCGCTGAAAAGATAGATGCTTATTGAAATGGGGTCAAATCATACAATTAGAATCAAAGAATGAAATTTACATCCTGTCAATTTTGGTGGTTGTATGATAAGATACAAGTGCTGTAAAATACATTTCTGAATTCAATAAATACAGTAAAGGCGAACGCTTACACACACATACACACGCGTGCACACACGGAGTCCTGATGAAACATATAGGTAAAGTAAAATCGTAATTGGATTGGAATTTGAAATAACTAATAATTCTAGTAGTATCTTTTTTATAAAGTTTCGAAATCTATATAAGATGGTTTTAATATAGGATGGTAAATTGTTTTATTTATGCCAACATGATACATGTAAGGATAGCGATGCAGGTGTAGATGTTACTTGGACAATGAAAATGATGTTGCTGACGGGTAAAGTATGGGTGTACATTGGAAGTAACTGTAAATATGTTACATTATTTTTTCAGGGAGAGCTTTTACCTGTACAGAATTTATAAAAATCTATGTATTTAAAATGCTTAATTTAAAAAGAAATAGTCAAACCTTCAACTTTTTAAATAAAATGGTACTTGAAGAATGTATATGTAGTTTCATTGTCCTTTCATTGCTTTCCTTTGAAAAAAATATAGTTTCAAGAAATGGGATCTCACGTGAGGTAGGATAAAACTACGTGTATTATAAATCATATATAAAACATTTCAATCCCATTTAATTTTAGCCAGATTTATAATTTCCTTCACGTCACTACTTCATCAGTTTAGGAATTCATTAAATGCAATACCAAGAAATTTTCAACCTAGATATTTCTGAGCCGGCATTTTAAATTTGTACCCTTCTGTTCCTTGTTCGAAAAAAAATATTTGTTGAAAGATTTAGAGATAATTTATTAGATTTAAACCATGTGTATACGAATTTAATCTCTTCGTTGAATGATGATATTAGAATATGGATATTTTGGTTGGAAATATAGCCACATGCATCAACAACAAACAGAGGAAAATGGTCAGATTTGGAGAATTTACAATATCAAACAAGGAACTCATTACCACAGGATATTGACATTTTATGTTGATATTGGTTTGCAGTTTTGTAATGAAATGAGGTAAAAGTGCAGCCTTTGCTGGTAATAATCACTGGCTGGAAATAAAAAGCCATCCCCTAAATACGGCAAAACCCTCGAATATGCTTATCAATTTCCATTTGGACAGTGTTGACAAAAAATTGTATCGTATTCCATGAGTCCTCTACCACTATTGCTACTGATACTACTATTACTACTACTACTACTACTACTACTACTACTACTACTACTACTACTACTACTACTACTACTGCTGCTGCTGCTGCTGCTGCTGCTGCTACTACTACTACTACTGCTACTACTACTCACTACTGCTGCTGCTACTATACAGCAAAGAAATTCATGAATGGAAGACACAAGCAACACAGAACCAGCAACCAATAAAACCTAACAGTGGTCTTTACACGAATTTTTTCCTTACATTCATGTATTTACATGTACAAAGTTAGTTCGTAGTTAATTTGGTTCAAGGATCGTTTCCAGAAACATTAGGAATTATTTCAGAATATCAGTCTCAAATGACATTTGTTTAACAATAATTATTTTGTTTTATACACTCTAAAAACTGAAATGCTATCTCAACATTTTAAATGGCCTAGGAGTGACCACACTTTCTGCATGTTGTATCTAACCTTTAGCCTGCTGGATCAGACACTACAAATGTAATCCACCTCGATGAAAGGTTGGATACTGGTATAACATCTCGAAAGTGTTGTAGAGTGTGGGCACTCCTCGGCCCTTTTAAATAATGAAATAACATTTCCGTTTTAAGAGTGTATTACGGGTATTCCGAAGATAGGTTTAATGGTTGTAATATTAGCAGTAACCCACAGCAGAATCTCATTTCATGTTGAGTCAATTCTACATCGGCATATTCAGTTACCTGTCTCAAGTAACATGTAAAAAGAGAAAATAAATGGTGAAACCGCACGTGATAGCACGTTGTGAATAAACAAGTTCAAGGAAATGTAATATCGCAGCCAAGTACTATATTATAATAATAGTATAATAACAAGTATATTGCAAATGAGCTCAAGATAACATTTACTTGAAAATGAAATGGGTAATGAAAGTAAAGAAATAAAGTGCAATTGAATAACATTTCACGTCTTGTATTCGGTACAGAGCCAGGTCATTTCTCCCTCAATTATTTAAATATTTTCTGGAGGTCATACGTAGCCGTGTTCCAATTGCATCATATTTTCCCTTTTTGTATTCTTCATTCAGAACTTAGTAAGTTAAATAGGCTAACATTGAGGAGCTTCAATTTAAAAAATTGTCAAACTTTGATATCTGAGCTACATAGTAGTGTTCAAATGGACAAATAAACACCCTAGAATGCAAAAGTATGGAAAGTTACACTGCCAATAGCAAGTTGTGCATGAATAAACAATTAAAACTCGGGGCGAGTTTTAATAGCCTAGGTGTACACACAGTAAGTCTGTGGGAGGAAATGGGCAAGTGAATCTGGTCAACTTACGACTTTCACTTTTTTAAAGCACTAAATAATCATTTTGAAATACAAATTTTTCAGGGCTTCATTTTTAGACCTCATTAAAGACACTGGTAGCATGGGGAATCATGTGGTTCAGATTTTTTAACTGTGGTAAATGTTAGCCAATACCTTTAACACTCAATATAATTATACACTTCATGAGTATATATTCTCGGAATGATAAATCTACAAAGTTTGGATATCTATCAGTTTCGAGATAAATATGTCTTTTAGGGTTTTCATTTCACATGTGAAGAGAATATTTTCAGGACTGTATCGACAAACTGTACCGTATTTGAGGCAATTGTAGAGTTAGGTGAACGTGTCCTGCCTCCAATGACTATGATTTTCAATCTTTGGGTAGTATACACATACATTTTCATGTTGGTTTTATCACTTCCGTAGTTGTTTGAGGGGTCCCTATAGCCATGCATCCATACCAAGATAATTTGCAATAACAAAACATAATGTGTAGAAATAGTACATCTCACAAGTTTAATTTTGTTTAGCATTATTTTTTTGTCACGCTATACACGCAACGGTGTCAAATCAGAAATGTATGTCATAATTTATACATAGAAGGCCTATAGGAAAGGAAATGCAAGACAATGCTAAATTTATATCATGTTTATACGATTTAAAAAGAATGCTTTTGGAGGTCCATAAAGATCCCTGTGGATTACGTTTCAGTACCGTGAACACAATGTTTTTTTCTCACTAATTCAATGCTTTTGGGCCTTAATCCAATTGATTCTAAATGGGTAAACTGTTTGTTCAATATTTTTACCTTTTGCACTTAGCATTATGCATCTTATCTTGTATAAGAAACTGGCTGGCTACATTTAAAATTTTGCAAGTTTGAATAATCGTGTTTATTTTTAAAGTAAAATGTGGCTTATTATTCAAATAATATCAATAAATTTAGCCGTATGCCGCATCAAATTTCTCCTCTTCTTAGTTTTGAATGTCTGTAAGGTTGGTTTTCTCAAGAAGTAAGATGTAAGGTTAATTGATCCATTTATGTGTTACAGAAGCTCATATTATTACTGTATCGACGTTTTGTTATAGGAAATCATTTTGATTGAGTGCATCATCCTTGTAAACGAAAATCCATTCAGTCATTTTGTCATATTAATTTTATTCCAAAAAAATAAGAGGTGTATATTTTGCACTACAAAATCATCAAAAAGCCCCCCAACACTTTTTTTTTTATAAACATCTGATGAGACTAGTTTACATGTATCACTTGTTATATCACTTGTGTTACTCGCCTATTCGCCAAACGCATCTCTAACAGCGTAGAAGATTTACAGATGAAATAAATATGTATCAATTAATCACACAAATGTTGATAAATCATTTCTGTCTCGGAATTGATACAAAGATAGGCACAATGGGAGCTGCAAATGTGCAAACCCAATACGCATTATTGCATAGTAACTGGCCTGTGTGAACGGTGTACACAAAATGCCATTGTAGCTGATACTACTCTAACTTTTAAACGCTGTAACTTATTTTGTAATTGTGATTTTCACACAATATTAACAGTATACAGTGTGTCCCAGAAAAAAGGAAACCGAGATTGATGAAGATATTTTTATTTATTAGTAACAAATATGACAAGAAAATCGTACATAGTTGGAAAGCATATTTTCTCTTCTTTAATTTGATACTAGTCTCAGAGATTTCCATTAACGCATGACTGAACAAAGACAAACAGAAGGGAGACAGGTGTAAAATCATTTGCACGAGCAAATTTGAAATTCAAACTGTCATCCTTGGATGCACTCAGAATATTTTCAATATCAAAGGACATTATTAAAAAGCCTGTTTTATCTTCTTTCATATGATACCACATTTGTGAAAAATGAGTGATGCGGGCGTAATAAAAGACAATTTGAAAAGATGCTTGTTTTCAGAAATGTTCCAAAATGCATTCATTAACCCTGTTTTCTGGATTTGGCAGCCAGCAACCAAGAAGTTACCCTGCGAACATGATTGGCAGCCTATTGTTGTGTCCCAAGCAAGATATTGTGTGAAGTCAGCCGTGCGTGAATCCTTTTGTTGACCTTGCTTCTAATTACCGCTTATAGCTCAAAATGCATTCATTCTAAAAATCACGGCTAAAACAGGCAGGTTTTAATTTAACTTGTTCTCCGGCATACATTATTCACTTTTTAAGCATGAGGTATTAGATAAAAGAAGAAATTGTGAATTTTTATGTCATGCTTTTGTTTCTCAAAAATAAGTACATTTGCTACCATTAAAATGCACTTGAAAATGGAATGTGTGCGTGCAAATGAAATTTTGGTAGCACCAATATCCATTGTTTTAATTCAATAATGCGTGAACGAAGTTATGTATCAAATGAAAGAAGAGGAAGAGAGCTTTACAATCATACCTAATTCATTTAGGAAATTATTCATTATGATAGAACAATTTTGCCATGAAATCCGGTTTCCTTTTTTCTGGGACACACTGTATAAGGGCAGCTTTCCGGAAAATTTGAAATCTTTGGGGCTCATGATTTTCTAAATAATGGTGATTATGATAATTTAAATTTAAGAAAAAAATATGAAAAATTGTGTTTTTGACCCAAATGTGCCATGAATATCACCACATAGACAATTAAATGTGGTTTCATGTTATAGAAAATTTAATCCTCTTTAATATGAACCCACATTTATGGTAAAAGAAGGTTTTATCAAATATTTATCTTCAATATTGCCCAACCACCTCAGGAATTTTAGCAAAAAAGTTCATTGACCTCCTGTGACCCCCAAGGGGTTAATTGGACTGGGCTCCCCCTTTTAAATTTAATCTTTTGACATGTACTAGACATGTACAAAGTTTGGTGCTTTTATTAAAAAGTGCACAATTTTTCAGCTTAGCCGCTCTACTAGAGTGATTTGTCTTTTGAACCACTATAACATCTGATAGGAAGAGGCTAGTAGGCTGAATTTCCCATTGTTTTATGCAGAATTTAATTAGCTACAAGCTTATTAGGATTTGATTTTACTTATATATTGAAAAAACTGAAGAAAAATGCAAAAATGCTACCCCCACCCCAAAGTGGTAAAAAAAAATCAGTCCATTTGTCAAAAAATTATTCTGGGAAAACCACTTGAGCTACAGGCCTGAAAATTTAATCAATTATGCCCCTTATTTTTCCCCACAAGTGATTAGATTTCTGATATGGCTGCCTTCATACTTTTTTCAAAAATTTTTTTTTGACAATTCAGATTTGACTAATTTTGAACCCAAAGATAAATGCACAATAAATGTACAATGTATGTTTTCATAATGTATTGAAATTTATGGATAATTATTTTCTCTTCAAAAACTACCCACCTGTTCATATGAATACATTTTCAATACCAAAAATGCAATATGCATACATTAGTTGTTACTATGTCTGGCAAGCCTCCTGCAAGCTGTCAGGTTGCTAAGAGCAACCTTTGTCAAACAGAATGGTATGCATAAAATTTTGCTTTTATTATGAAACTGTTCTAAAGGCAACACATGCCCTAGTCTGGCTTCCAGACATTTACATGTACATTAAACTGTCTTTTTTATTGATAAGGAAACTACTGTCTTCAGTTAACTGCTTTGAATAATAAGAGTCTTGATTTAAGGCAAAGTAATTATCTCTGGAGGTAAAACAGTCAGAGAGTAAGTGTACTATGGAGATCAAAAAGTTGCATGGTCTAGAACTGAGACTACATATGCCCTATAGCTTCATTGCAACATACCCAAACAAAACAATTATGACAACATCGTCACGTGTGTGACCAATTAATTTGTTCATTATTAATTACGAATGACAATTTATGGTACTCATATTTGGTGTAAAGTAAGACACAACCAAGCTAGCTTTCGTCACAAAAAATAAATATTATCAAGACAGTAGTTTTCTGCTGGGAAAAACTTATCATGTTTTCCTGTCACGTGTGTGACATTCAAGTTGATTTATTTTGTTTTGTTAATTACTCATTAATGAATGAATAAAAACTATTCTTTTTAGGTGGAATTAGTTTGAATGGGTGTGGACAAACATATGATCACATCACTCTTGAGAAAGAAAGTTATTACACTCACCTTTTCTATCTATTTTCTATCTATTTAAGAGGAAAAATGCTTAATATTTACATTATAACATATAGTTATGTAAATTTAGGCAAATTACCATGAATATGGACTTTTTTCAAAGAGAAAAATATCATTCAAGTAACTTTGGATTATGCTTTGCATGAATATGCAACTGAAAATTTCAAAGAACAAACTTTATTTTTTGACAATTTGTTTCACTTTTCAAAGAATGGCCCCTTTTAAGGTGCAAACTTTGGACCTATAGGCGTTTTCGTAATATATTCAAATTCCACGCATACCTTTTAAACAAAGGTTGTTTTTGACAACCTGAAAGCTTGTCAGAGCTTGTCCGACATAGAAAATACTATAATGTATATATCCAAGCAACTTAGTTGCATTTTCCGTATTGAAATTGTATTCATAGAAACAGATGATAGAAATAGCTCACACCAGGGTTCGGAAGAGAAAACATCCATAAATTTGCATAAAATCACCTAAAAGGTACAATCTTGCAAACATAATGGAGTGGGGCGAGCGCTCAGCCGTGAAAAGTGCAGATTTGCTCGAATACCGCGGCAGAAATTGCTCTGCACCTATTTCCGCAAAGTTGCACCCTGTGCGCACCTTTATTTTTTAGTGTGTATAACGAATCGGTTGTTGCTTAGAAAAAAAAATGGTATTAATATACATAAATAAGCAACATGTCTCTATCGTTACTTCATTTCTAGCTGTGTATTGTGTAAAAGTCTTAGGCAATATTAAATTATTATAAGCCTATTTTCACGAATGTCGTAGCAATACAGCTGTTTATGGGGAAATGACACACATACATCAAAAATACAAATACACTGTAAAGCACTTTGTACACATTATTATCATGAAAATTATGTCTATTACACGAGTCACATAATGGTATACGCGTTTCCTCCTATATGTTAAAATTAGCATGGGTTATTTTAAATGACGAAAATTTTGTATTAGCAAATGGTCTCTACAATATATATGAAAATATCCGATAGGCCTACGTCCCGCGTTCATATAGAAAATGCTCATACATTTCATGCTACTAAGCTGTAGGCCTATTATCTGAAGTTAATGACCAAAATTCTTTATTATTCTCATATGACAACTCTGCCGCTAAAAATAAAAACAAAACATGTTCGGCAGGTGTATCGGTCACGTGATTTTCAGCACTAAAGGTGACCCGTATACGTTCTGATGAACAGATTCAGCCATACGCATGTATAAATATAAATTCCACAATAACAAAATAACTGCCTTTTCACGGCTGCGCAATCAAATCATTTGCTTCTCGCAAATGAATACACTGTACATCATGCTTAGACAGAAGGCGACAGAAATGTTTATTCATGACATAAAAATATCTCAAATTGCATTCTAACTCGCATTTTTACGTCACAATGAGAATGCAATTTAGATAATTGCCTAAATGTCCCTGCTTTTGTTATTTGTGCAATACTGTATCTGTTTATTCACTGTTGTTCATCATACCATATTTTCTACATCTCAGTAATTTTTGACATATTGTCTAAACCATTTCCGCCGCTTCTTTTTCCACACCATTATCTTTGATAAACGCGAAAAACGATTCTTTTTTTCTAGGTTTGTCAGAATGTACAAATTCATCATACAGTTTGTCACACGCAAAAGTTATGCATTTTCCTCTTCTGTGGAGTTTCCGCTCTTGATTCTAATTTTTTGTCTAGTTCCTGCTTCCTATCCGATTATCTTATTTTTTTGGTCTGAATCCACTGTTTTGGATGGATTTGTTCTTTCCCAATTTTCATGGTTTCTTGTGGAGTTTGACCATTCTCAAAGGCACATTTTCAGCGGGGACTCAAACGGTAACAGTTGAACACCATCATAATTCTTTCAAATGCTTCGTCGCGTTTTCTTGCTTTTCAAACAAATACATTTCAAATAAAGTTGGGCATCCCCGAAATTTTATTATGAGTCTCTATAGACATACAAGTAAGTATTATATGGTGATAAGTTTTCTCGTTGATCATTTAAACCCTTAAATTTGTTTCTTTCTCCCTCTAAATTATTAATTCTTTTATGTCTTCTGCTATTTTTTTCTCTTTCGTATTCGATTTCTTCTTCGATGTCTTCTTTTGACTTCATCTCTTTCCTCTTCTTTTTCCTTCTCTTTCGTTTCTTCTTGTCACAATCGCGACTATTAATATCACAGTGTTTTAACTGTCACGACATACAATTATTATACGCCTTAGTCAATGGGATTTTTTTTTTTTTTTTTTGGGGGGGGGGGTTTCAGTTTCTTAAACCTATAAGAGAGACTGGCATATTTAACACATACCCGGTTCAGAATATGCGTCTCTTTGCACACCTAACGCTGTGGAAAAACGGTCAGTGCCGAAGAAAATACCAGTTTAGCAAAATATAGGAACTAGAATTCACATCAGTTTTAGTGGAATTATAATGATCGCTAGACTTTGATTTGAATGTCTCGTAGAGAAAAAAAAACCTATCCAGTCCACACTTATCTATTTTCAGATCCTTGCATATAACTTACAAATGTGTACCAAATGCATGAACAGGAAAAATTTGATGCCTAAGTCTCACGCAGATATTTCACAGACTAAAAGATAAATACTGTAATAATGCTTCTGATGTGACGTAGTTCAGTGCGTTCCACACGAAGTCCAACCATGGACCTATAGAACGGTCTAACTGTTTAACTCCCAAGTGTTTGCAGTGTAATGAAAGGGTTAAAAAGGTTCGCAATTTGTTCCATAATAGGTTGAGGGTGTTAATTCCTAAATTATACAAATAATATGACGTATAATTGGAATTCTATTAGTAATAATGAAGTATAAGTCGAAGAGGTTCCCACCCTATACATCTTGAATCGATAATTGAATTTATGGGCCCACCCCCTTCTTTATACCGTACAGAAGTCACGAAATTGTTCGTGTTCGCTTGAATAAGCTGTGTTGATGGTTACTTTGCATGGTATATCGTGAGTTGTTGTATGCAGCTGTTCTGTCTGTTTTGGTATCCAGAACTTGGTATTTATGACATTATTCATGACCTTCCTTTGAAAAGATGGGTTCTATTCATGGGTTCGGGCTTTTATAGATAACTGGACCTACTTTGAATTTTAAATTACATGTACTTTGAACTCTATTATGCGACTTCACTGCCTTAGCACCGGGGAAATGCTAACCTCTGAAGGCTTATACGAGTGTTACGTAATAGAATTAAGGAACTGGGGCCCGATTCACAAAACGGGACCAACTACAATTACTATGGTAACAGGGATCATTAGCTACAGCCGCCATATTTAGATTTGGTTACGAATCTCGAAACACAAGTTGGGATCATTAGCTCTAAGACGAGCTCTAAATGCTGGGTCTGCTGAGAAGCAGCTCTAACTATTGTTCTCTGCCACGGTTCACCGACAAGATCGCAGTGTGCGCATGTGTCAAGCATGAATGTAATTGTTATTGAAGATCATCAATATTTATAGAATGCATGCTTCACAAATGTCTGAGACTACAATGAACATACACCTGTAAATACCTCAGCTTCATGCACATACTGCATGATTAATGATACCTATCCTCCATTGCAGGCGCAATCAAAAATTTCCACATGTACGTCTTGAATTTGAGTTTAATCTGTAAATATACTTAATTTTGTAATAAAAAACTTTGCTTCTGTAATATTAGTTAGTTCAAAGAGAAACTGACACGATTTAACTATTTCAAAGCAATTTACATTCTTTGAAAAAGAAATAAAAGTATGAGGTTTAGACTATGGAATCCGGGGTTGATTTTTATTGATTGAGCAGGAAAGCATTGAGTATTCATTATTACGAAATATCACATTGGTTTTGCGGCTAATTAGTAAAAATAATGTGTACTTGACCAAATCTTAGTCTATGAAATTTTGCACACATGAAACATTCGAATAATAATAAAAATAGTCGAATGATCACATTCCCCATAAAAACAGGGTCTGGAATTGAGATTACGTTGAACGATAGTTTCCGATACTATCGTTGATCAAGTTAGAGCTGGAGTTAGAGTTGGAGTCAGTTTCGTGGAACGTTCGGCCTAAGTTCAACCACAACTTTAACCTATAGGTTGGTCCTAGGTCGGTTTCGTGAATCTGCCCCCTGGTACCATAGAGTGTTTACAGTGTAAACGACCTCCTTTTTAATGGTTTTTAATTTATGTATTTCTCACCCTCAAAAGACGACTGTTACGGATTGTTTAAGCTGAGAAAAAAATATTACGCTGATTCCTTATTCTGTAGATTCCTAACCAGCCTAGAAGAAAAAAATAAAACAGCTACGGCGCCATAGATGGGCTGCCGCCATATTGTTTCAAAGTACATGTAATAAGATTCAGGGAGTTTTAGTTGTGTGTGTGTGTGTGTGTGTGTGTGTGTGTGTGTGTATTTTGGGGCGAAAATTGGCCCCTTCCCTAAAATTGTGGGTGTTTGGCCGTGAACGGATAAATTTTTGCCGCCGGCGGGAAAAAAAATATGGTTTGGAAAAGTCCGGAAAATCTTTTCTGGAACTTTGTTTCCCAGTCTGCTCTTTCATATGAGGTATAACTCATATAACTTTAACGCCTTATTAACCCTTTGGATCCTATAATGTAAAATATAGCCAAAAATCTCGGGGGTCTACCCCCCCCCCCGAGATTATTCATCAATTAATAAAAAAAAAAAACTAAGGACATTCAAAATCTAGTATTCAAGGGTTATGACTTTGGGGCATAAAGCTTTCAAATAAAAACAAAATCCCCAAAACTAAACTTGGGCTTTAACTTGGCCGGGACTGATTTCGCCCTCTAGCTGGCACTCCCCTGGGACAAAGTGACCTTCTATTGTCGGATGAAACTTACTTCACGGCTTACAAGTTACTGTTCTCCTGAAGGATTGAAGCGGATTAATGTAATCCAATTCATTGTCATCATTGTACATCAGACAGCAGAACAGATGAAAACTGAAAAGTGAATTTAGCTAAGCCATTCAAGAGTTATTCAAAGCATTTCCTTCAGTACTTTTAGTATGGCAACTTGGCCGCTTTTTCTGATAGAATGCACACGGACCTCAGGGACCTAATTCTTTTACAAAAGCGTGCAGAGTTATTTCGCTCTCGTGAAAAAAAAACTCCCCTTATTTTCGAAGGGACGGGTCTACCGTTTGGGAAATATACCCCTTCAATCCACAAAATGATCAGTCCAATTTCCCGGACACATTATGAAACTTATAAGCCAAATATACGAAATTTCGCTTCCCTAACGGGCAAAGGGAGGCGGATATAATATCTCACTACAAACAAATATAATTTAAAAAGACTTCAAAGAAGGTAGCACTCGATTATTGTTGACCCTTTTAAAACTATAATCAGGTTTAGCTATAGTGGTAGGCCAACAGTTTATTAAAATCCGTGTGCATTACTAACCCCTTACTAGTCAACTAATTAACCGTTAAAAGTAGACATTTTAATGATTCCATACATAGTAAAAACGTGATTACATATTTTACGGCTACATCTTAGGCCGAAATAATAACTGGGAATTCTGATAAGTAACAAAATAGATATTGGACACACACACAAAAAAAAACATATAAAATTGTCATCAGGTCATTAGACAAACAAGTATTTCAACAATTGAACATTATTTTGGAATGTATAACTGCTCGACATGGTAATTATACATGAAGTGATGATGAAAGACGATGCGAATAACAGACGAAAAAGCCTAGGTATAGACCACCTTACTGGATAAACTATATGCATGAAATTGTTTTATGTTTTACCCGATCTTTCGAAAATTGCTAGGGACTTTTTCACCAAAGGTTGGGTCACGCGATTACCCGACCCGACGCACTCACGGGAGTGGTTAATGTAGTTTCACTTTGTGTACGATTCTTATCGTACGAAAGTGCACTTCTGACTAGTTAAATTAAATATTTCAAGCTTTAATGAATAAATTCACATGATTTCTTGAGAAGGCCTACAATCATTAATCTAAATGTTTGGTTCAAAGTAGTTTCGTTTCTAAAACAAAAAGAAATCTATTTTTTTTTAGCTGCCGGGCCTGTCCTATGCCTTCACACACGAAGGATAAACATTTACCAAGAGCCTCGACAGGTGTAAGGGGTAGTATAGCATCTATTGCACTAAACACCCTTCACTTGTATGGGTGACCCGATGCGATTACTCGATGGTTCGGAAAAGCCAAACCAAGCCATATGAATTTGGATTTTAATAGAATTTGTGAGACAAGTGACAATGTTTGTACAAAATCAATGGAATTGTAGTTAGGCTATGAAAAGTTCCGCGCATTAGCGTCGTGTGCGTACTCGCACACTCGCTATAACCATGGACCTTCGTTGTAGGTCCATGCTATAACACATGAAACGCATGTAAAATCGGGTACATTTTTTGCAAGAAATTAATATTTCCCCCAAAAGGGCACACGGATTCTGAAAGTTTATTTCATTATCTCTTAAATGGTATACGTTTTATTCAATTAAAGTAAAAATCCAGTGATCATTTTTTTCTTCAAAGTATGTTCAGTGTGTCTATGAGAAATGTCGAAAATCGTGGATTTTTTGCTGACACAGCTTTGTTCGCAGCTGGCAGGCGATTCATAGTTCGCTTATCATATAAAATAGTTCCGATTGACCAAAAATCCAGTGATCATTTCTTTCTTCAAGTTTTAGCAAAAATCACGAAGAAGCCGACAAATTTGGGTGAATTACATCATAATACGGTCACACGTACAATCGTCACAATCGTCCGCACACAACGTTACGAAGCGGTTCGATCAGCCGTATCGCGCTAAACAATCGCCCCGAAACAACAACAACGAAAGTTTTATTATGAAACTTTCAGGTTTTTCTTTATTTTACTGTTCTGAATTATCTGAATGCCTATATGTCAGCTCAGTCATTCTTCAAGGTCTGTATCCACTAAACTTGAAAAAGAAAACTTGGATACAATTTTCTTTCATAACAATTTGCTGTCAGGCATATTAAAGAAAACTAAAAGCAAAACAAAACGGAATAAAAATAAAGTGTGGATGTATTACAGTACTAAATATTCGCATTAAGAAAACATTTGCACTATCTAGTTTCCATTGATTGGATTTGTTCTTTGTTTTTTAATCTTATGACTTTGTCAATTAGGCTTATATTAATAACAGTGTTTAACAATTAAATCGCAATAGAAATCGCGTAATTGGCAATGTTTCACAGACCTAAAAATTTCTATCACGCTCATTACCATTACCATGCATTACGACAGTTTTATACCTATTGCTACAAATAAAAATTGCTACCGTCC
>JZLH01S0183022.1:0-11121 GCA_001188425.1 Eucidaris tribuloides | reverse complement strand
AAAGTTGTGCTCCACGGAACCAAACGCATCTTGGAGGTCAAAAAAGGTCATATGGATAGTTTTGTTCTTACGTTTTGCATCACTAAGTAGCTCGTGGACCACTTGGTTATTCTCGATACACCTGTTGATACCCTTCAGAAATGCCTTTTGCATGGCAGGATCAATCAAGTTATTGGCAATAGCAAATTTCTCTATTCTGTCAGCGATGCTGATGATATATTTTACCAACACAAGAGGTAAGTGCGATCATTCGAAAACACTTTGGGTCATCCGTGTTTCCTCCTTTATGAATCAGAGTCACATTACTACTCGACCACGCTTCCGGAGGGTCCGCCGTGTGGAGGAGCTTTGAGAATAATGTTGCAAGGAAGAGGTGAGAACTTGGCACGTTCTTTAATACACCATAGAACACACCGTCTTCTCCCGGGGCAGAGTTGGACTTCTTAGACTTAAGTACATTTTTAATGTGCTTTGGTCTTATTGGATCCATGTCGAATGCTGGATACAGGTAGGTGTGTGAACCAGTTCAATTTCGTAATATCGACTGCATGGATTGCACTGAGAATTGGTTTTACGATAGTACTCATTAGCGGTTTCAAGTGAAAATGTTGGCTTGGGGGACACTTTGTCAAGACAACCGTTGGAACATTGTTTAGCGAATTTCCAAAAGTCTGACTTTATACATTTTTCTTGCCTTTTTGTATTGCAGGCGTTCTCTTTCTTTCTTTGAATACGCTTTAAATGACATTGTACCACTAGCCAAATCATGATGTAACATACCTGACACAGTTTTGAGATCACGGTCAAGCGATTTCCATTCATCGTTGGATAAGGTTGGGAAGTTAGACACTATGCGACCGTGGGTTTGAAGCACGCATGACAACGACAGGAGAACAATGGTGATCGTAAGTCGAATTAGCCGGTGGTGGGCCATGGTGAATGAAGTTCAAGATTATTCAAGAATGTTGTCCGGACAATGCCAATGCTCTCATTCGTGAGTCCTATTCCTCGATGGTTTGGTTGGTACCGCACATCCAATAAAGTCCGTTGTTGGTTTACATCAGGTTAAAGTCTATGGGACTACAAGTTGGCAAGACACACTGGGTTGAATCTCTCAGCAGAAGTTCAGACCGATGATTTAACTTCAAATCAACATTAAGTACTTATTAAAATCAACTGTTGATGGTACGAGACATAGCCGCAATAACAGTATCGTCAAAACGCAAAATTACGATAAAAGAGGGAGGATTGCTAGCAAAAAAGCAGTATTTGCAGCGGTTGTGTACACCTAAGCCAGCACCTCCATCGTAATTCGGTATGAAAATTGTAAGTTGACCGGATTTACGTGCCCATTTCCTCCCATAGACTTACTGTGTATAGATCTAGGCTATTTTTTTTACCAGGCCCGAGTACGAATTGGTTATTCATTCATATCTAGCCAGTGGCAGCATAAATTTCCAAACTTTTGTATTCTAGGGTGTTTATTTGTTCATTCAAACACTACCATGTAGCTCAGATATAGCAAAGTTTGACAATTTTTTTTTTAATTTGAAGCTCCACAACGTTCGCCTGTCTCTTTAAATACACAAACGACTGTGAGCTTTTGAAAATAACCTAAATTTATATAGAAAGACAACCTGAACCAAAAAGTTTATGAGTATTCTGTGACCAGGAAAAATTCAAGTGGGGGGGGGGGGTCAGGGGGGTCAGGTAAACGCGTATGAATCTTGTGAAAAAAAATGCATCCAGACTCTTATTTTGTTTATGTGTAATCTCTGTCCTTTGAACTTTGACCTTATGACTTTCTAATTCTACAATATGTATGCCTGCATGATCCTACAAGTGCTAAAATGACAGAACATGTGCCAAAACATTGTCTATATTGTGTCGACTGATAATTGCCAAATTCAACCAGCTAGTCTCTTTCTGCAAGTGCATGACAAGATGAAGATGACAACTGTTTGAAGTGAAATCATCAAATGGATAACTGTTCATGATAATAAAGCTGAGGCGTCGTGGCTGAATGGGTAAGGCCGTGGCTTCCCAATCTAGAGATCCCCGGTTCGAATCCTGACGCGGCCGCGGCGTTTATGTCTTTGGGTAAGACACTTTATCTGCATTACCTCTCTCCCACCCAGGAGTATTAATGGGTACCTGGTAGGGTGAGAATGATTAAGTTTGTCTGGCTACTACATGGCAGCTGAGCTGGGAATGTGCACATCTTTGTCAGTGTTGTAGGACTCGAGACCGGACTCGAGTCCGAAAATCCCGGACTCGGACTCAGACTGGGACTCGGATACATGGGACTCGGACTCGGGCCCGAGCTGTGGAGCATTCTCCATGCTTTGATGCATTATTCCACTTGTTTCCACATCATTCTGTATAATTTCCTTACTATCTCCTGGAGCCATAGATGTATAATTTTATATTTAATGCAAGTTCTGTGTCCTTGGGTAAGACCAGTGGCGTAACTACGGGGGGGAGGGCACGTGCCCCCCCCCCCCCAATCGGCCGGCAAAAAAAAAAAAACCACGAAAAAACGAAAGAAAAAAGGGAAAGAAAAAGAAAAAAAAACGAGACTGGCAGCTGGGGCGAACGAGTTAGACATTTTGGGTTTAATCACCTTTTGAGATTAGCTTTGAGGACTACATGCTAATCCTTATGTTAAGTAAACTTAATTTTTCTTTAATCTAAAACTTATTGAAAATGGCCGTATATAGGCCTACTAGTCGTTCGATCTATTTAAGTGGCCGGCCTCGTATTGTGCACACAATGTGAATGTTACGGGGTCTCATAATTATAATAATGACATAGATGCACGTACAGTTCAGCACCTTTTTGTGTACTTCACTAAACATCCAGATGAAGTGAAGTCACTCTATTCGAGAGGAATATAGTGAGAACTGATCAGAGATCTAACGCGCTTATGATTAGAATGTTTTGACGAGTTTTTCTTGGGTTGGTGGGATTGTTTTTGGTTATGCAGTCGTTGAAATGTTTCGGAACATGATACATCTTTTGTGTCAAAGTATAAACACGTATTGTTTTATGAACAGAATGTTTCGTGTGTTCGTCACGGCTGCTCAAATTGTGAAAGAACTTAATGTGCATTATGGGAGACTTCCTGTCTGGTCGGAAAATTTCAGGGTTCCGGATTTAGAAGCCAGAAATGAACGGAATGAGTTTACGAACTTCTCCCCCTTTCCCCAATATGAATTATGTTTTAGCTCTGCAATACCGCTCGCTCGCAGTACCTATATAACTTACTTTCAAATCAGCGATAGCAGAGGCAATATTGCAGATCATTTATCAAATCAACATTTTGTGTTAAGGAAAATTCTCTCCAAATCCTTTGTGCAGTGTGTGTTTTTCTGCATTCCTCAGTACAAATTAAATTGAGATCCCATAAAGTATTATTCAAATCAGAATAGAAGGGTTATATAATGATAACAGGCCTGTAGCGCGAGGCGGTTGGTCAGGTGACGTATGTCCTCCCTCAGTCTGAAGGTACATTTTTTCTTAAAGAACGTACAATCACATGTTTTGAAATTACTGTTGAATTAATCATTTTAAATGTTAATATCAGGAGTCAAAATATACTCATAATACTGCTGAAAACTCATGCAACTTCCAGGCCTCACTCCTGAGCCCATAACTATTTCCATGTTTTGGAAATTAACTTTTATGTGCAGTTTCATTGATACAACAAAATATTCCGTATTAGGAAGTGAAAAAAGATTGAAAAGCGAGGTGGTTTTAATTTAGTTTTGACTGATTCATTTCACAACAACATAGATGTTATCAACAAGGTCAAATGAGCTTCACAAATTGTCTTGAACTCATGCGGTGTCAGGGGCCTCCCCGCCCCCTGAACCCCCAACAAATTATTCACATTTTAGAAAAATACGTACTTATCAGGACTTTAAGAATAAAAAAGTATAGCTTCGAAGTGCAAAAGGTTTGAAAGCGCGGGGATTTTAGCTGTTAATTGATATCCCTTTAACGAAAAAGGCGTGTGCCAGAGAATCAAAATGAAAAATTGTGAAACTTCTAGAAACCAGAGAACTTAGGGGCTCCGCCCACCTGACCCCCACCTGTGGATTCTAAGGCGGGCCTGGACTCACCGATAAGAATAGGTCAGCCCATATACCCAGCAAAAAACAAATAAGTTCATGTTGTCCTGTCGAAAATCCCTATTTCTTCATTTATGCAACCTCTCCGTGAAAAATTGATGTACGGGCGCCGAATAAACGATTGACACGAATTCATTTGTGCTTCACACTGCAGTTTTTAAATTATTTCGCTTTCTTAAGAGGAAACACCACAAAATGCAAGTTTCTTACTGCATGATTTATTACAAATTGCCAAGAAAATTGGTTAATGGGTCCACTTCTCAACAAGAAAATCTAGGCCATTTCAGTATATACCATACGCTTGGCAGTTCATGCGGCATTATATTAAATTTCATCATCTGAAATTACAATTTGTGTGAGCGACTGTTTGGTGCCCCCCCCCAATTGAGTGACCGCACCGGTTACGCCACTGGCTAAGACACTTTATCTGCATTACCTCACTCTCCCCCAGGAGTGTGAATGGGTACTGGGATAGGGTGAGAATGATTAACGATTTGTCTTGGCTTGATGCGCTACTACATGGCAGCTGAGCTACTACATGACGACGAGCTCTAAAAAGAGTTCTGCCTCATTTTAAAAATCGTGTGTTTATTTATACAATACAAATATTTTTAAATCATGCCCGCCATATTATAATTTTATATTAATTTATTTAAAGGGAGAAGATCAGCAACTAACAAGGCATTAAGTTTACGAAACATGCATAGACACTTGAGTATTGTGAGATAATGGTATACATGGTGATAAAGACAGCCATAAATAGGTTTGGATACTGTGTGCTACTGACCTCAGCAAGGCCTATAAATTAGTTAATTGTGTTATTTACGTTTTGAAGTAAACAGCTATAGGGGGAGAGCTTATCGATTCAACAGTGCAATACATTATCCACGGCTGCGACTAACACACGTCGGGCATGCAAAATTCTATGTTGAATTAGAGCCGTTTTGACATATTTTTCATTTTGCCCCGCCCCCCATCCAAAAATATGGATCGATGACCGCCTGTGGCTTCATAAGTAGGTAATGAGCCTGTTCTGAAAATCAGCGAGGTCGTGGGTTCGTGGGAGTTTACAGGGGCGGTCCCGGGAGGAGGGGGGGGGGGCGGAACGATATGCGTTGAAAATTTTCCGGGCCCAATTTTTGTTTTCACGAGCCAAAAAAGCAGCGAACTAGTGCTCATGGAGGGCGGTGGGGCGGGGCTCGCGACGAAAATTTGTTTCTCTTTCTTCCATCTTTTCACTTTCTCTCTTTCTTTCTCTCCGCCCCGGGTAGACCGCTGCCGTTCAGTCCCACCCGAGTATTACTGTGATAGGTTTGTCCCACACAGCGGCTCATAAAAAAACCTTATTTCTAGCTGTTATCCAGCGTCGAGACAACATATAATTCATAATAAAGAATAATCTTGGACACGCGCAAAAAGTAATTTATGACTCATTTGCTCTGCTAGTTCTTTACATTTTAGGTTTGCACAAAGCTTTAATACATATGAATAATTTTCTTTCACCTATGTCAACAAATTATAAGATGATTAAATATACAAGTGTTTATGCCCTCCGCAACGAAGTTGCGGATGCATTATGTTTTCGGGTTGTCGTTCGTGCGTCGTTCTGTCACGTTCGCGGCTCGATCCGTCCGTCACTTACGGTCTCGTTACGCATTAACTTTAAGAACGCTGATCAAGATTTTGATGTAACTAGGACCAAGTACTGTACTATGGGAGGCACAATTGAACTGATTAGATTTTGGAGCTGAAGGCAGGTCAAAGGTCACGGGCCTAAAATATGTCTGATTTGGGCTCGTTACCGCGATTAACTGAGAACGGATCCTATCGGATTTATGATGTAAGTTGGGGGTGAAGTATGTTTATGCACGTGCAACAATGAACCTGAATAGATTTTTGTGGGACGTGTTGAAGGTCAAAAGCGCAAAGTCGCAGGCCTAAAACACGTCTGATTGGGCTCGTTGCCGATAACTTGAAGAACCGCTGGTCAGAATTGATGTAAGTTGGGTGGAAGTATGTATTATGTGCAAACAATAAACTGATTAGATTTTAGGTGAGTGAAAGAGTGGAAAGGTGAAAAGTGTGAAAAGGTCACAGCGCTCCATACTTAGTGGCGTTTACCATTATACATGCAAGAGTTATCGGATATTGATGTAACTTTGGGCGTGAGTAGGTAAGATGTTATTGGAGGCCACAATGAACTGATCATCTATTTTGGCTTGGGTTTGAAAGGTCTAAGGTCAAGGTCACGAATGCCCCATACTCTAATGTCTTCACGCCTCGATACACCTTTAGAACGACTTGTCGGAATATTGATTGTAACTTGCGGTGAAGTGATGTTTATGGGCGGCATTCGATGAGATTTCAGTAGTTGAACGGTCAACGGTCACGATGCCCTTAACATTTCAAGTTATGATTGCAACGGGGTGCGGAGGGCATACCCATCGGCTGCGCGAGCCAAATTACTTAATTTTAAATAAGATTTAAATACAATACAACCATTTAATGATGTTATACTTTACTGCAGCACTTGCCAATCCATAGGCAATATTGAAAGAGATTACCGAAGACCTCAACCAGATTGAGATGTTAATCATCAGACCCTGTTTGGCTGGAACACATTAATTTGGCAGCCGTAGTAGGAACGAATCTATAGTGGTTTCTGTAGAGATCACAAACATTTATATAAGCACAATCACGGACATTATTATATATTAGCATGATTACAATTAATCGTTATATTATATCTTTCCAGAATTAAAAGAAAGAAAAGGAAAGCCCAAAGCACAAGAAAAAGAACAAAGGGAAGGAAAAAAAGAACAAAGCTTAATCAAAGAAACTACTTCAAGTATTTATGTACAGTTTACTTCCAGAAAGAGTACTTTTTACCTCCAAGTCCAACGTTATTGACGTCCATCCCCAAATTCAACAGTTGTTCCCAAAAAAGGGTTACCAAGAGGCATTTGCTGATAGCCTGGTGATAAAAACAGAAATGATTGGCGAACAGTTCTATTGTCCCATAATCTCAATGGTTACCAGCCATTCCATGGCAGTATTCATATATATATTTATTGTTGCTATGGCAATTAATTCATGTTGACGGGTAAAGAAACGATCCACGACGATCTCTATCTGAGCCATTTATACGATAACTAAATAATAGGGGATTCATGTCTGAGGGTAAGAAAACGAAACCCCCGGACCATCGTTTTCACCATTTATACGTAAGTTAAAGAATTGCGGAGATTCATGTTTGACGGGTAAAGAAAACGACTCCGCCGACATCTTTTACCATTATACGGAAACTAGATGATTAGCAGCGGATTCATGTCTGACGCGTTAGAAACGAACCCCCGACCATCGTTCTCACCATTATACGGAACTAAATAATAGCGGCGATCAGTGTTTCTGACGGGTAACAAAACGAACCCCGACCTCGCGTTTTGATCATTCTATAGTTAAAATATTATTAGCGGAATTCATGTTCGACGGGTAAGAAACGAACCCCGACACCATCGCTTTGGACCAATTATACGGAACTAAAATATTAGTGGGAATTCATGTATTGACCATAAGAAACGACCCCGACCATCTTTTTGACCATTTATACGGAAACTAAATAGCGGGAGTTTCATGTCTGACGGGTAAGAACGAATCCCCGACATCGTTCTTTGATTGCAGTATACGTAACTATTAATTAGCGGGATTCAGCTGACGGGCTGAAGAACGAAATCCCCGGACCATGCGTTTTGATCATTAGACGTAACTTTTGTTAGCGGGATTCATGTCTCGACGGGTAAGAAACGAACCCACCGACCATCGTTATTGATCATTTTAACGTAACTATTATTAGGCCGGAGTTCATGCTGACGGGTAAGCACACGAGATCCACCGACCATGCGTTGCTCACCATGTCATACGGAACTAAATAGTGGCGGGTTCATGTCTGAACGGTAAATAAACGAATCCCCGACCATCGTTCTGACCATTATACGTTAACTATTATTAGCGGGATTCAGTCTGCACGCGTAAGAAAACGAATACGCAACCATCGCTTTTGATATTATACGAACTAAATAATAACGGCATTTCACTGTTTGAGGGTAAGAACGAATCACCCGACCATCGCTTCTGACGCATTATACGATCTACCAATAAGATGGCGGCGATTCATGTTGAAGGGTAAGAAACGAAACCCCGACAATCGTTCATGACCATTATACGTATACTAAATAGTGCGGCGATTCATGTCTGACGGGTATTAAACGAAACCCCGACCATCGTGTCTGACCATTATACGCTAGTTCTAAATAGTGGCGGAGATTCTGGTCTGAGGGTAAGAACGAACCCGACATCGGTTTTGATCACTTATAACGGAAACTAAATCAGTAGCGGGATTCATGTCTGACGGATAGAAAGGAAACGCTGACCAATTCGTTTTGATCATTATTATCGTAACTATTATTAGCGGGATGGGTTCATGTCTGACGGGTACAGAAACGAAACCCGACATCGTTCCTGGGACATATGATACGTATCAAATAGTGGCGGATTCATGTCTGACGCAGTAAGAAACGAAAACCCCGGACCATGTTCTGACCATGAAACGTAATCTATAGTGCAGGGGTTCATGTCTGACGGAGCTTAAGAAACGAAACCCCGACCATCGTGTTGATCATTAATACGGGAACTAAATAGTGGCGGATTCATGTCTGACGGGTAAGAACGAACCCTGGTCCCTGCCATCGTTTGTCATATTTCGTAAACTATTATTAGCGGGACTTATGTCTGACGGGTAAGAACGAAACCACCGACATCGTTCTTGACCATTATAACGTATCTAAATAATAGCGCGGATTTTTTTGGACGGCGATAAGAAACGAATCCACCGGACCATGTTCCTCACCATTATACGGAACTAAATAGTGGCGGGATTCATGTCTGACGGGTAAGAACGAAAACCCGACCAAATCGATTATGACCATATATACGTATCTAAATAATAGCGGGATTCATGTCTGAACGTGGTAAGAAACGAAACCCGGGACCATCGCTTTGAGCAAATATACAGAACTAAATATTAGCGGGAGCATTCATGTCTGACAGGTAACAAACGAACTTTTGACTTTGATGTTGACGAAATATCGATGTAAATATTGGCGATTTATCCAAATGATATGTTGATAAAAAATGGGTGTGAACATTTCGTAAAAATTTCTGATAAAATGACGAGGCCGATTCATGAGCAAATGGATCTTCCCCCAAAGAATGTATTTTCGAGGATTATTAGGGGCGATTATGGACTTCGGCGAGGGCGGAACGCACCGTTCCACCGGTATTTCCGAAGCGCTGTAAGGAAACGAAGGTTACCATTAATTTTTTTCGAACGTAAACAGCAAACCGACGTTGGTTTAGTTCTATTACAAATGCGAATGTCAACATAAATTAATTTCAACACGCCAACAAAAAACCCGGAAATATTTTTAGCATCAAAAGGAAACCGAATATTACCATATAATTCAGTACTGAACGTAACAATGAACGCCCTGACAATTTATTTCAGAACTCAAACACAATATAGGTTAACGATCTTGTCGCTCTCGTCTTGAGATCGGGGATCGGAAAAAAGATCGGGAATAGTGAAAAAGCGGGGAGATCGCGAAAGATCGGATCGGCCGTCCGCAGCTCTATTTTCGCATATAGAGTATGTATGAAGCCTGCTTAAATTTTGGGAAATCTTACTGTAAATACGGTTTCAAGTATTTCACAGTGATAATTTTGTATATGTAAATTTCAGAAATGCTTAAAAGAGGTGTTGCCATATGAAATTGATTGATAAATATCGCATATATTTGTATCGTCAGAAACTTTGGGAAAATGAAAAAAAAAAACAGTGTCATGTATTTTTCACAGTCACAAGAACTAGCATAACAATGTATTGTTTATTTGCGTTAATGCCGACAAGTGTGAACAAGCGTGTTTATATTGAAATTTGATGAGAATTTTGCCACATTTATATTATGTGCACTGAATTACATTTTCTGCGTGAGCTAACTTTTCTGTAAGGGTACTCTTTTATTTATTTGCGTTGTTTTCAATGCTGGGGATACGCCGCTTTGACATAAGTTTTACACACTGTTTTTAGTATTATGCTAACCCCATCAAGGTCGAAAATACAGATTATTATACAGTGCACACCAATCAATGTTATATGTACTCATTAAATTAGCCAACTCCAAAAGTTTATCTCCTATATGACTCAATTCTTAAGTGATATCGTGCAAAATGAAGTGTTTGAGAATCCTATTTTGTCATTAAATGTTTCAAATTTGAGCGCAATAATACCAATTTCTGTCTTGAAAATTTGTGCCAATTAAATCTGGGAGTGATTTATGTCGCTGTGAACATTCATTCTGTTTGGAAAGTCATATATGCAATAGCTTAGGGCAACTATTGGTAACATTTCGTAATACCGTAATTGCTAGCATATGACTACAGTATATTGGACTTCGTAAAATTCTGCCAATTAGTAAATTGTATAATATGCTTCCTATGGAAAAACAAATTCCTATTATTAATTCCCATAGAATGACTTGTCAATTGTATTCAGTACATGTAAGCAGCTTGATATGAGGTCTAAGTGATCAAAGAGTAGGTTTATAAAATGACAACATTTTTGCTCTTTCCTTGATGTACGTAAACATGACTTCAAAGGAAGTTCAGGCTTTTCAACACAGATTTGAAATAAGTCAGATATCTCTTAATGCTGCGCAAACATGTGATAGCAATCCCCATGATCATACTTATCTATAGTTAACTGTAACTTGTTCTATCATAATTCATTTTTCAGACCATCTGATCAACTATGTACATTTTAATATAGTTCTACTCATTCATATCATTACAGATTAATAGCTCCTTTTTGATATACTGAGAAAAGTCACATTTGTCAGATTTTGTGGGTGCAAAGCAAACATGAGAATTATTT
>JZLH01S0183019.1:77021-92764 GCA_001188425.1 Eucidaris tribuloides | reverse complement strand
CTGTTTCACAGTAATGTACACAATGTCTATCTTTGATCTTCGTCCTGTTGCTCAACCTGTGATGAAACGCGGTGGTAAACATCTTTAGGATGTAACCCGACAAACAAGAGCACTCTGCGAGTAAGAAAAGACACAAGGAAAAGGAGTAGCACGTACGTCATATTGTGATACACGTATCCCCGGACAATTACCCCCGGGAAATTACCCCACAATGACACTTACTCCTCAGGGACAATTACCCTACGGAAATTACCCCCCAATGACAATTATCCCTTAGAGACAATTACTACCCCCCCCCCCCGACAATTACACTAGGACAAAAGTCATTTTGGTAATTCTATCAGTGGTAATTATCGGTGGGGAACTGTCCAGCGACAATTGTAGAGTGCTAATTGACCTGGGGTAATGATCCTGTGGTAATTGTCCGAGGGGTAATTGTCCTAGGTGGTAACTGTCCGGCAGTAATTTTCCTGAGGGGTAATTGTCCAAGGTTGCAATTTCATGGGGGGATTGTCCGTAGAAGTAATTATCCTAGCTGTTAATTGTCCGATGGTCATTGTCCTAAGGGGTAATTGTTCAAGGGGTATATGTCCGTTGGTAATTGTCCCAGGTGGTAATTGTCCTAGGTGGTAATTGTCTGGATGCGGTAGCGCAAATTGTCTTTTTTTACTGTACAATCAGACGTCTCTCTGAGGATAACATTCTTGCCGTTATTTCAACATCGAGATTATTGAAAGATAATAATTGTGTCAAAGAAATAATCTAAAAATAATGGTACCAGAAATTTAAGAAAAGGGAAATTGAAGTATTAAAATAAAAATATTTGGGAAAATTTGGACACAAATTGAGTGTATACAATCTTCTGAACTATATCGATATTGAACCCGTGAAATATACTCACACTGTAACTCGTTTAGTTCCAAGCCATTAAATGTTATTATCGCTACTGCAGGTGTAATTTTTATGTCAATATACATGAGTTAAACGTTTATACAGGGCAGTGGAGGGGAATGTGGGTGGGATAAATATGCACATACCACCACAGCTCTACCACCGATTGGTAACAATCACTAGAACGAAAAATAAAAATTAAGTCACTGGTAGGTATTTAAAGTAAACAAAAGCATATTATTCAAAGTCCAGTTTCTTAGTTTTGTTGTTGCACGGTCAAAATTAGCCTCTTAATAGGCGCATAATTATAACACACATGTGGATTTGATGAATGTTAAGAAATGTAAACTAATATACCACTGTTAGCGTGTTAAGAAATGTAAACCAATATACCACTGTTAGCATGTTAAGAAATGTAAACCAATATACCACTGTTAGCGTGTTAAGAAATGTAAACCAATATACCACTGTTAGCGTTTATATATGTGTGTAGATTTATTCTATGATATGTATCTTACCCGACTGTGATAGCTGGTATAAGAAGAACAGCTCCCAGTGCATAGAAAACAAGCGGAGGGAAAAACGAGACCGTTTTCGAGTAGATAGCATTTGACGTGATAGGTCCTACAAATGCTGCCAGGCCATCCAGGCATCCGGCCAGGGCGAATACAGAACCTACGGGAAAGATGAACAGAAATCAGTAAAGGTAACGAGGGTTTTCATTTATTTCAGTTACTATTATCTAGAAACCTTTAGACCTATCACTATCCCAAAATTCCTTCGGCCAAGGCAGACGAATAGGTTATCCTATGTTACTGGCAAGGCTCTTTGTTTCAAAACTTCTTGGTTAAGCTATTTGGCCGTGAACCATTTTTTGGTCCGTAAAAAAATTTACCGACAAAAATTTCCCGACGGATTTTGCCCCTCCCGCTAAATCTTTATTCTGGAACCGCTCCTGGTTTTTCTGACGATTCAAATATGGCGCAATTCTATTTCATTTTCAGACTAATGCGCCCTCATCTACAGATGTATAGGAAATTTGTGGAATAATTTACATTAAACACCAACAAAACACCATGGTTTTTTTTCCAATTTCGAGAAATTGTGGCGGCTTCTGTTACTGGGAGTTATCTGAGAGAAGAGGTAGCGGCATCAAATTGCATTGTACACTTGGATACAAAAGTGGAACCTGGGACTCAAACCCACTTTCATTTATGAGGCCATGAATCTGAATAGCAGGATAGAAATGTAGATGTAAAACTATAACTCGCCTTGCTCACGCTCATCAACAAGTTTCGACAACGTTCCTCTTATAACAGGAAATACAAGAACCATCAGTGTACCCGCCACAACACCTGAAATGATAAAAGTAAACATGCGAAAAGCTAAATTCCAAAGTGCAATAAGTTCCAATTTCAATTTAGTGCTTTTGAAGAAAAACAATACTTTTCTTCTTGGCTTGTTTGGAAACTTTCCTATGGCAAATGGAAATTTAGTACAAAACTTTTCGAATTTGCGTGAGCGATTTGAAACTAAATATTATCCCACAGCTAGATACACACATTGGTCCAACTTACTGGTGCCAATAACTTTAATAAATAATTTTTGAGAAAGCAGATTTTAAAAAGTGACCCGTTTTGATACTAAGCATTATAGTGTTTCAGGTAACAGTGACGTAAAAGAAATGAAGATTTTTTTGACGATGTCATGAGTGCGCACACTGTCAGCTAACTATAAAACAATTCCAAAGGACACCGTGAATTTACCAGGGCTATAAGCACTTTGCCACAATATGACACTAGTGAAAAATCATTAAATGCACATTGACATGGCCAGTTGGAAACTATTGCAGTCCCCTCTGGCCTCCTCTAAATTTCACACAAGGAATACTAGTATTAAATAGTTTCTTTTTTTTTTCAAATAAAACCGCCAAGACGGCAGATTTAACCATTCTTTTTCAAAATCATGCGCTCCCCGAAGCATTTTTTAAGATCACTTTTACTTTGTTTAGCAGTCAAGAATATAAAAAGTAAATGTAAACGTTAAGTTAACTTAACAAAAGATAAAGACAGTGTGTTTCTCAGGGTCACTGTTTAGATTTTTATATTGCAAAATATCCTCGGATTTCCCCAGTGTTGGCGTGTATGTAGGCCTACGTTCAGCATGCCTAGCCCTTACCAGTTTACTAGGTATATTTTGCCTCTCATCGTGTACAAATTTCTGAACATATGGCGGAAGATATGTTGGAAGCAAATTCGACTTACGTACCGACATAGACGCCGAGGGTGGTGCTTGCATTAGCTATGACGATGAATAGCGAAAACGTAGAAGCTGTGCCCACCTGAATCAACCATAGATCGGACAGGCAATATCCAAGAACTTTGACTGCAACAGTAACAGCTGGAATAAAACACAAATGCATTTTGCTTTTTAAAAAGGAGCATACTACGTTGATAATAGCTGCGATGCAAAATCTGACTTCAATCCTAATTATTAACATATTTTTTTAAATTCTCACTCGCACCCTAACCTGAACCCCAAGCCCAACGATAGCCCTAAAATTCTATTTTCTTTTCTTCAAAGATGCCATTGGAAAACAGTTCGTGTCACCAATGTTTTGTGAAAATTTTAATTGATACATGTTTCATTTACTGACACCTTTTCACTGAATTAATTGATTGACACATGACTTTGCTTCTGTTGTCGGTGTACATAACTGTTGTTTTCTTTTTCGCTCTTTTTTATTCTCCTGAAGACGCATGTTCAGAGCATTCTGACCAGAACGTAGAGAATTTCCAAGGTACATGGATGTACAGAAGACATCTGATTCAATTAAAATATCAACAGGGAAACGTACAGGTCTTAAAATATCTTAACAATTCCAGCAGTAGTCCTCAAGCTACTGTAACGAGGTGATAGCAAGCCTAAACAATGCTAGGTAACCGTTCAACTTCACCTTTGATGGTAAGATATCAATGTACAGATGTATGCGAAAGAGTGAATAGAATAAAATCGAAATTTGAGGATTTCACAGGAAGGTTGGAATAGAGCTTGTGTTTGTGATACGACGGGGCTGAACTAAGGTGAGATGGGAAGAGAGAGTTGGTTCCTTGAGGAGGGTGAGAAGAAAGAGTAAAACTTATACCTACCTAGAGCTGGTGTCATTAACATCACAGCATTTAAATAACCAATCATGGCTGCATCCCAGCAAAATGGCGGCCCCAACACATACGTCACCACTATCATCTTTCCGTAAGAACACATGTTGTAGAAGAATATGCAGGATTCTAGAGCCCCAATTCTCCATCGTCGTCCGTTCACGTTGTTTGTCATCATGTTGTAGACTCCAATGAATGTACCTGAAGTTAAAATCAACATCACACTACTAAGCAGCATATAATTCCACCTAAACAATGTCATATCTGCAAGTGGTTATAAAGAATGGCCCAAAAAGAATGCTACATATGCGATCGTTAATTTCTTCAGAGTCATTCAAAATATGTCATTAGTGGTTATTCCATGGGTTAGAGCATTCTTTTTCCAACAAAATGATACCATGATCATTAATTTTGATTGAGGTGTTTGCATATTAGGACTATTTTTCTGAGGCAATGTAATTTTTTGAATTTGCTATTTTTTAACCTCCAGCGATCATCAGAACACCGAATTTTTCTCACGTTACGGCGTACCATGGAATAAGGTATGCCAAAACAAAGGGCAGGAATGCCCTCGCTTTGATAAGGAAGATGACGTGAGCTGCATGTCCATTGTCATCGCGGTTTGTCTGGTATGGCACGCTGGGACGCGAGAATATCTCCGTGTTCGGATGACCGCCGCTGATGAAAAATGGGCAAATTTTGGAAATGACATTGCCTCGGAAAAATGGCCACAGGACCCACACGAATGACTCAAAATCAATGATCATGGTGTCATATTGTTGGAAAAAGCATGTTCTAATCACTGAAACAAAAACCAATGACACATTGCAGATGATGTTGAAGAAATTAGCGATCGCAGGTATAGCATTCTTTCTGGGCCACCCTGTATATTGCTATGAGATGTAACTTGTAAACCTCGTTGTTCTATATCTTGATGTAGTCACAATACAATGCACATTAGATCAACTGCACTAAAAGACTCATCAATACCAAAGTTCAATTTCCGAGACATCAGTTGTATTGCAACCAATTCAGTGAGTTGTTACTGTTCCTGTGCAAGAATACACATTATTCTGCTTGACAACACAGCACACTATTTTCATTAATGCATTATCCCAATTCACTTGAGGTACACTGTTATTCTTCATAGTCCAATGAGTGTATGAAGAAACGACCATTCAAATATTCAGGTATTCGAGTGTATCGCATTAGCCGGCGGATCACTTTTTATTTGGATTGCAGAATTCACAGGGGCCAGCGCACAATAAATCTGATTGATTTTCTTGTAAAAATCATGAACTTTTTTTTAAAATTCATTCAAATATGTCTTATATTAATATTTCAGACAGAAAAAGGAAGAAAGTCCCCCCCCCCCAACCCCCTGTTGATTAATCCTGACGAAATCGGCAGGTGTGGAACTTGGAACGCCCTTCAAACACACTTTTCTTTATTTCGCGGCGCTGAAAACGACCGAGCTGTATTTGCGCCGGACGACGGCGGTGTTATGTGCTATTGGCAAAGAACCAAAAGTTGCGCGAGAAGAAATACACGTAGAACAGAATAAGCGAAAGATGACATTCTCAACAACAATGCTTGAAAGCCATTCACTTTGCCACGGGCCAATTTAGGAAATTGTTTATTTTCAGTGAAAAAAGGCATGTTATCTTGTCGTAATGTGTAAATTTCTAAGGTGTTTTGTTGTGTTTTACGATCTATGGCGGTGCATGCATTCTTGATCACCCCACTCGACTGCGCGGTAGCATTCGATAATCGCCGTAAAGCTTCCCCCCCGCCGCGCGTAAGATACCGCGTCCGTAATTACAATACGTGTCCGGTAATAAAAAACCATTGCGTGGGCATACTAATTGCCATTTGGTGGGGGTAACCCGCTCAATTATTAGCGGATTGTGAGTATATTCGAAACCCTTTTTCTCCATCCTCTAAACTGTTCCCTGGGCCATTATTTCTGAGGTAATGGCCAGCGAATTGAGATATTGATTACTCTTCCGTGCCCTCGCGCCAGCCCGATATTCGCGCTTCACCACTCTTAAGATTGTTTATCGTATAAAAAAAGCCTTTCTCTCTAACTCCCAAGCTTTCCTACGAAGATGTATAGTGCGAAACTGAAATGTGGTGCTTTACCTCCATTCGCCTGGCCAGGGGCGTAGCTACGGGGGGGGGCCTCTTGCCCCTACCAAATTTTCGTTGGTGCCCGCCCCCCCCGTGCCCCCACTAGACAAAATTATGACGCGTGGGAAAAAAATTTGGAATTTGGATGAAAAAAAAGAATACATTTTGAACGCTGCGGATTTGGAAAAAGAAGATCTTTATTAGCCGTAACCAGCCCACCGCCCTGTGCCCCTCCCGGCGGCCCGCCGCCGCTGATCGAGTTTTCGGTCGAAAGTGGTGTGGCTGGAAGAAAATAGGACGTGTTGATTTGGGAAAAGACTATTTCAGGAATCATGCACCCCCCCGTGCCGCCGCGGCACCCCAGCCTCGTGCCGCCTGAGCGAGTTTTTCAGCGACTGCCCAGCGGTGACCTGGTGAAAAATTTTAGACCTGGGGATTTGGAGCAATTGTTTTCGTCCACTACCCCACCCCCGCCGCCTCCCGCTGAGGCGAGTTTTCGGCGCGTTCGTGACCGCAAAAATTGACCTGCGATCGTTGCCCCCCAAAAATTTCAAGGGCCCCCCCCCCCCATGCCCCCTGCTGAAAAATCCCAGGCGTAGCTGCACCCACTGCTCCTCGCGCAGTCCGCCTTTGTCGTCGTTATGGGGCAAATTTTAAATATCATCTGAAGCCTCCAAAGCATAACTATGATTTAGATGAAACAAAACCATAAATTTACTTGGCAACATTTTCGTGTCACGAAACGACCCCAAATTACGTCATAGACCATTCCATTCGTGTCACAATAGCGACATTGTTTTCTTAACTACATGCTGGGCGCTTATTACAGAACCATTTTGAAGTAGACATCCCGGCCGGAAAGAACACAATGTCGTCACAGTGTGTTCACACGGTGATCACAGAGTCACTCTGTGAAAATGGGCCAAATCCACAGAGTGGCTAGAAAAACACAGGGTCGTCACAGTGTGACCTCTAAGAGCACGCAGTGATCATAGTGTCACACTGTGAAAATGGTACAAATTCACATAGTGCCACATTGTGTTCACACTTTTGTCACACTGTAAACACACTGTGGACAACATTGCCTTTCCTGGTAGGGATGGTTCTTGATTTACACCAATGAACATGATGAAGGCAGGATGGTGCTAATAGGAACCCCTTCAACGTCACATGGTGTTAATACGCAACAAAATAGAGAGTTTCAACCCTTTATGAACTCTTTTCTTTAAGTTCGCTTGAAATAAACTCTTTTGTGTATATCGCGTAGGGTTTATAGTTAAAATCAGGAAATTTGTGTTACCTTTGACGCCGTCCATTATTGACCCTTTTGAGTCATCATTGTCCATCGTTTCGGGGAGAATGCAGGGCAAAGTTCCGTAAATCATGGCGACTACTATATTCCCGAGGGCGAGCCAAAATGCGGCTCCAATCCCAAGATACTTGATAACTTCGCCATTGATGATCTGTATCAATCCGGATCCAAACAGCCCTATCATCTCGGCGGCAACAATCCGCCATGTTCGACTCTTTTTGTCGCTGATATCGGCGATATACGCAGAAGCGGAGGCAAGGAGTAGACCGAACCCTCCTGCATGAAGTAAGTTGAGGGATGAATATTGGAAAAGAATGACTATAGTCTTAAACTGCACCCTATCTCGTAGAAAAACAGGACGACAGCCCTAATGTGTCTCGCGTTCAATCATTCTAGGTATGTTGTAACAACATTTAACCTTTGACGTACGTACATGACCTTTGACCCCTAAATAACATTGAGGTGGCTGTATGGCACTACCATCCAAGTTTGGTTACAAATGGGCTAATGGTCGAAAAGTGAAAATCAATGAGCATAGTCAGTTTAAACGGATACATCTGTCCATTTCCTCCTACAGACTAGTTATGTGTTACATGTATAAATCTAGACTTCTTTGTACTCCACCCGATTAATAAATCACACGTGACGTTTATTCATTCATACATTGTTAGTGGCAACATAACTTTCCAAACTGTTACAATCTAGGATGTTTTTCCATTTAAGCACTACTATGTATCATAGATATCAACGTTTGACATTTGTGTGTTTTATGTTGCTGTTGTTGGAATCTCCACAATGTTAAATTGTCTTGAATAAACTGTGTGATTTCTAAGGGAACATTTGTTTATTATTGTAATTTTTTATTGGCTAAACAACTGTTTCACATGGGATTAACTCTGCAATAAGAGCAAATGAATCGTGTATATTTACCCGACAATCCAAGCGATGACTCGGAAATAAAGAACATCCACATCGGCAAGTGAAAGTAGAATATCGCCACGTATAAAGCCGTCTGCACAGTAAGCCCAATCATTGGTATTATCATGCCGATCTTTCGTCCGATTTTATCGGTCAATGACCCGATAAATACTGTCATCAAAAGGGCGGGAAATGTACTCACTGCCGTCAAAATCAACGTCACAACGGCCAATCGAGCTTGTATTTCGTCATCAGTTACGTCAGAAGAATGGTTATTCGGCGACACACACTCGTGGTGAGATGAGTTGGGTGTGACTGTTTGGTTGAATTCATCTTCTGCGATGCGTTGTCGCAGGTACTCGATTCGAGTCACCTGTAAGGCGTTGTTCGTCATGACCGCAAGAGAGAAGGGGTTCTACGGTGATCCATCTTGAGCTTGTCTTGACTCTGGTAATTGGTCTCTTGACCAAGATTTCGTCTGAGGGGTCACAGTTAATAGTCATGTCTGTGTTGTTTCCCTGTTCACTGGAAAGCACAAGGATTTGTTTAATAACCTGGTCTTACACTCCCAGGCTAATCGCATGCGGATAGTTTCACAGAATGAAAACTGTCATCTGTTAAAGTTCCACAAAGCATAAAAAGAGAGTGCTCAGGCGCGTGTGACACTTTACGCAGACGTGTTTGGCGCTAAAACGTGAAAGAAAATAAGGAGCAAACAGAAATGATGTCCACGGACTGTAAATATGTCACATTATAATATATATGTCACGTTATATTATAATCATTATAATCATGTTCACAGTAAAAGCGGCTGCTCTACATTTTACACAACGCTGCTTACTGATCACATTTGTTTAAAACTTTAAAGAGAAATGTTCAGTTTCTTGAACAATAAATATGAAAACTTGAACATTGCGGTTTGAAACTTTAAACAGCTGTTTAAACTTTTAAACAATGCCTGATTAGTCCATTAAACAGCGTTGTATGAAATTTCAATCAACCGTTTTTACTGTGCATACTACACTAACCAATATTGGCACGTTCTAAAAGGTTAAATGACACCAATCAGGTGGAGCGTAACGCGCTAGATAGAGTAGTGCAAGCCTAACTCTTATGTTTGTAGGGTTTCTATTCAAGCATGCATGTTCCTGCTTTTCATGGCTTTCTCATTAGTAGATCCATCTGCTATCCTTGCTCATGATCTTTATGTCATTCCATTCGTCCTATTGTCAGTGCACGGAAAATGTTGTCACTATTATAAAACAGAAATGTACTAAAATTGTTTTTTCTTCATTTTATTTTTGATGATCAAAATACAGCGCGGTATAAATAGTACAGATATAACTTTGGAACTATACATACATGCAATAGTATAAAAAGTGGGACGAGAATACTTGTTTACAGTGCATTGCATCACAGGAAAGATACCTGGGGTGTTTCATAAAGCAGCTGTTCGTAAGTTACGAATAACTTTACGAACGACTAGTGATACTTTCGTGGGTGCTAATCAGTTTCTCAGGCATTTACATGTCGCACAAGAAGGTATCACCAGTCGTGCGTAAAGTCGTTCGTAACTTACGAACAGCTTTATGAAACACCCCTCTGTTCACGTATCCTGTTGTTATTGTTTAATGACTTGCATGATACTTGTATACTGACATCCGAATATACAGCTCCGTCCCCAATGCGCTAATTATTGGCAACATACATTGAACATAAAACAAAATGAAATACATACCACTTTCCAATAGCCGAGAAAATTCAGCAATACGAAGGCATACGATTGTAATAGTAGCAAACACTCGTAATAGATGGAATATGTGTTTAATTCAGTAAGTTACGCATCAACAACACTCTACAGTTAAATGGCACAGTCCTAAACTCCATTGTTACATCCCAGGTCCACGGTCTACGAATCCAGTGTATACAAACACGCAGGCCATGACCTCACAACAAAAAAAGTATATAGGTCAATCAACCTTTCGGAACCAAAGCATATTTACACATAACTTTGTATCTTTTATTCAATCTTTAGATTAAAAACTGCTTAAAGACACTATATAATATTGTTGAAGCCCCATTTAAAAAAAAATGTCAAATTTTGCTATCTAACACATAATAGTGTTTGAATGGACAAATAAGCACCGTAGAATGCAAAACTTTCGACAGTTATGCTGTCACCAGCAAAATATGTACAGGTGAAAATTGGCACATGAATTATTCTCAGCTGAGAAAAATAATTCTGCAACACAACAATTTATGGGAGAGAACTGGAATGGTTTTTCAATGAGTTTCTCTTTTAGAAACCACCTAATGATCGTTTTGAACTGTAATTTTATTCAGGGATTCATTTTAAGACGTTTTCGGAGACACGGGTAGCATAGGGAATCATGTAGTTCAGATTTTTTTAAACTGAAAACACGGTTATACAGTGCCTTTAAAGTTTCAACGGTACTCAAACTTTTGTAGTTCAAATTACTCGAGTATAAAACATTGCGACTTGTACTTTTTGCAATGTTGGATTAGTCCGGCCTTAAATTTACATTACTTTAAACTGAATTCCTTTATTGAAATCAATCTATTCGGTGGATAATAAACAAAAATAGCATAACCTCTCCGGAAATAGCACTTTTTGAAAATATTGGTAAAATATCTCGATCCCAAATTGAGGTCCGTAATCAATTGGTCAGAACAAGTTTCCTGTGTAAGACCTTGATCGCAGCCGTATATCATCAAAATAAGAGTAATACTTGTAAAGACAGTAATGGGGAGGGAAGTTTTCGTTCTTTTTCAGTTTACAATTCACATGGCAATAAGATCACAAATCAGCCTGATTTGAACTGATAGTTCATTGACTCAAGCAGGTGTTAGGGGCAACGGGTATAAGTAGTTGTAATTCCAACAACAAAAACAAAGACAAATTTTCAGCCTGAAAAAGAAAGACAATGAAAGTAAATCACGAAATGCGAAGGATTAAATGTGTGAGGAACACAAACATTGTTGTAATCGAGGAGGGGGGGGGGGAGCACAGCAAAACGCAAACATGGGCACGTGCTAACTTGAAACAATCCTCCATTAAAAACATATCCTATCATTAATGATGAACATCACGAACACCAACACACATGCACCCATAATTGTACAGAGACAAATACAAACGTCCCAACCCACAGGTATGCACATGCATACATTATACATGCAAGTAACCACGCATATTGATGGCCTATTTAATTGGTCACCGATCAAAAGTACAGGTCAAGTTATTTGACCAAATCACACGGTATTTCGCCCCACTTTATTGAAGAGCGGATTATATTCATGATAATAGTGGTGGTTTGGAAATTACCCGTGGCCGCAAACGTATGTAGGGCAAGGAAAACCCACCCAGGCATTTTACCTACAAACAAAATCATACGGTTTTACACGAATAGGTAATACGATTTTCTTCAATTGTTCTTTGCCTTTCCCTCGCGCCTGCTTGTCCAACAAGGGGACCATTTCGATTATATTGCGATATGTAATTTTTCCTACGCATCGCGAGTCAAAGGTGATCAGTGGGGATCTACGGCGCGGCGGAAGGGGGGGGGTAGGGGGTTTACTCCCCCCCCCCCGAAGCCAAGTGAAAATGTGATTGTGTATACAAAAAAAAAAAACATCGCATTTAAAAAGCATTGGAAAGCATCTACAAAAACCATTAAACTTAGCATAAAATACTATTAAATATACATATTTTTTTTCTGCGCGCTTCGCACAAAACTCTGTATTACAACTTGGCCCGCAAAGCGCGCCGAAAATGTCAGACAATTGTTTAACCTTTGACCCCCCCCCCCCTTCCTTAGCAAAAAGCTAGATCTGTCATTGGTGATCCCTTTTTCAAACCTGCTGGATGATTTTGGTCACGTTTGCTAGGGATCATCTCGACACAAGATGATTTTTTTTCTTTTGATTATTACTTTGCTTTTTTTTTTTGTCAACATGGAGGATCTCCCGGAAGGGATTTAGGGGAAAATATCCCAGAGTAGAAACTGGAAGGCTGTTTTTAATACTGTTTTGAGCATTTCTAGGACTACAGCAGCCACGTAATTCAGTCCAATTGTCTGTGAACTTCAGACTGATAAAAAAAAAAATGTTCATGCTGTGACGAAGGGAGTCCGGACGGGGGGGGGTATTTGTCTTTGTTTTCGGGGTGATGAACAAAAACAGGAAGACTTTTACCTCTCTTTCTTAATAAGAGATTATTTAGAATGAAAATGAAATGTTCAGTTTTAAATAGGGGAGTACAGTTGTTCAAATAGATGGTATCTTTTCACAGAAGCTCGAGGGTAATGTACACGTACAAGAAAGTCGGTGGTATAATTTCGGCCAGTCCGGGGAATGTACGTGACAAGTATTTTGTAGACAAATTACACGAAACAGCTAGCAATACGTTCAAGTGCTCATACTCGATTGATTTATTTGATTTGATTCCGTTTATTGTATAGTTCTTTCTAATATCATTTCATACAATAATTATTACAAAAACATTTTCTCCATGAATTACACAAATTACATGTCAGTGTATTATGATATATAAACATAGGGCTATAAACCTATTTTTACAATGTACCTATACTTAATTCTTAAATTCGTTTGATATAAATATTCATCAAAGATACGATAGTCGCATATATGTATGTCAGATATTGCACTTCACGGAAGCAGATTTTCAAATTTAGAGTAGGCCTACAATTATTATTAAGATATTGATACACCAAGCGACACATAAATGAAGAATCCTTGATAGTATACTGAGAATAATACGATGGAGGGATATTTTGGCGATGGACACACACTTCAAAATGCGTGACAGTTGTACAATACGACTTTAAAAAGTATTTATGTACACTCGTGCTCATAATTATGGAATATTTTAAAAACATTTTAGAAGTTGCCATTTTCCGTGAACGGTACATCTGAGATTAATATTTGCTCACCCCAGGTGAAACAATTTTAATCTAAGAATTTCAGGAATGCTGAGCATTTTGTATAGCGTCCGACTCGACACTAAAACCTGTGTTTATAAATGGCGGTATTGTTGTTATTGAGTCACGTGGTGATTACGCGCGATATTAGACTTGTAACAGAAAAATTCTGATGTTAATTTAATGATAAGTGACATTAGATACAAATTTATCAGTTTTGGGGGTTGTCTTTTTAAATTACTTTAATTTAACACCATGATCACGTTTTTCATGATTTTTGTGGATTTAAAAAAAAAGTAAATATGTAACGTATTTTAGTTTCTAATTTAGTCATCTCGGGAAATCCAAAAATTGTTTCACATCCTACGTTTTTGTGAAATAAACACTTGTCTTGAAAATTTTGGACGATATACGAGAAAGAAGTATCAACAAAATATTCCATAATTATGAGCATGAGTGTATTTATGTTGCCGGTCAAAGACTGTCTGTGAAGCATTCAAAATCAGATCCCAAGTCCATTTGTTTTCTCGTTTTGGAGATTTGATTTACGCCTGGCTCAGTTTTGTTCCATCGCATGCAAGGGTCAGATTTATCATTTAGCGGCGATTCAAAAATGGGCTTTCTAGCTTAGCACATCTAAGTCCCTGGGATCTGTATTATATTGGAGGGCCGCATATCGTTTCCTTAACATGCTTAACTGGAATAACTGAACATTAATACCCCGTATATTACTAAGAAAATAAAACAGTATTCTCTTTTGCACGGAATAAGAAATATGGTACTATTTTGATTGGTATGGCTGGTTTGGTATTGTCTGAATTTTGTTTAAATTGGCCTTCTTATACATGTATCCTCTTAGCCTAGTAATTTTCCGTGTTATTTGCTTGCAGATTTTATTTATTAAAACATTACTAACCAGCATGGAGCAAGCACGTTTTGCGCCCTCCTTTGTCTCACCTGTTTAAGCATCCATATTTCATATAATGTAACCTTTTTCATTGTGTGAAAGAAATACTTAATTCGTTTACAATCTGTATGGCACTGCAGCAAACTGCATCAAAACGTCACCACGAACATACAGCTGTCTAGGTATAGTCATTTTTTGTGAGGCAGATACCTTTGACAGTGACTTGTTATGATAAGAATGTGTTACTATTGTGACAATACCCCTTATGATGGTCGTTCAAATCTGAATGAGGTAGGTCGAGTGTATCAACACCAAAAACTGACATTGTATAATTACATAATATATACTACATAATCTAATAATCACATTTACCCCTGGACATCTTCCCCCTCCCCCCCCCAGACAACTACCCCCTTACAATTATCCCTTACGGACAACTACCTCCAGGATAATTATCCTTAGGCCAATTTCCCCTTAAAGGGAGAAGGCGCCAGCAACTAACAGGCATAAGTTAAGAAAATATTTGAGTTCTTGCCAACCAATCAGATTGCACGCGTGCACCACAGGGAGCTGACCATGCGTGACCAATGCATGCCATGCGACGTGTGTTAGCCGCACCGTGGTAATGTATGTACTGTTTGAATTGATAAGCTCCTCCCCCTATAGCTGTTTCTGCAAGTTTTATCTTAGGGTTAAACTTACAAAGACGTAAAATTAACACAAATTAACTAATTTACAGGGCCTTGATGAGGGTGAGTATCACACAGTACCCCTTATTTAGGCTGTTTCTGCAAGTTTTGTCTCAGGGTAAAACTTACAAAGACGTAAAATAAACACAAATTAACTAATTTATAGGCCTTGATGAAGGTGAGTATCACACAGTACCCCTTATTTAGGCTGTTTTTGCCACCATGTACCATAATTCTCACAATACTCACAATGTGAGTTGTTTTAGTCCGTTGTTTTAGTCCGGAACTCTGACCGACTGTTATATTCTCACCCACGTGTTATAATCGGTATCTCTGACCATGCTGTCACATGTCTGCTCCGTTTCGACAAGCCCAAACGAAAAGTTGCAACTTTCTCATCTCGTAACATTAAGGGCATTAACAGGACCGATTTAGCCAATGACATTACAAGCGCGGCACCATCATGGCTTCTGCAACGGATAGCGTCGATGAAGCTGTCAGCCGCTACAACTCAGAACTCCGTAAGTTACTGGACACTCATGCACCATCCAGGATTCGGAAAGTGAAATCCCACCATGATTGTCCTTGGTATAACTCTGACATCTCTGCAGCAAAGAAAGAGCGGCTTGAGAGGAAATGGCGCAACAATGGGAAACTCCAGACCGATCGAGTGTCGTTTTGTGCCCAGCGTGACCAAGTCAACTATCTTGTGTCCAGTGCCAAGCGTTCGTATCACAGTAGACTAATAGAAGACTGTGGTAACGATCATAATAAATT
>JZLH01S0183019.1:63527-76945 GCA_001188425.1 Eucidaris tribuloides | reverse complement strand
CTTCAACGTCGCCAATCATCTTTTGAACCGGAAACAGCTTTCTCCGTTACCTACACATACCGATAACAATCTCATGGCTGAAACATTCGTCAAGTATTTCCATTCTAAGGTTAAAAGAATCTGTGAAAGTCTTAATCCCAATGTTGTATCACTTGAACCTGAACTCATCACCTTTTCCTCACTGGAGACCTTTCTACATACCACTGCTGACGAGATTCTTTCCCTTCTTCGTAAATTGCCTCCCAAATCTTGCCCGTTGGATCCAGATCCTACCATTCTTCTGAAGGATTGCGCACCTTCATTTGCCCCAATCATTTGCCGAATCATTAATCTTATAATAGATCAAGCTACTGTGCCCTCAGCTTTGAAGACAGCTCTTATTCATCCTTTGCTGAAAAAACTTCTTTGGACCGTGAATCACTGAAAAATTACCGTCCTGTTTGTAATCTCCCATTTTTGTTTAAGATTCTGGAGAGAGTCGTGTTCACTAGACTTTCAGGCTATCTGCTTGAACATAATTTGCTCGACCCTTTCCAGTCTGCTTACCGCCCTTACCATAGTGTCGAGACACTATTGTGTCCAATTACATTTTACGGAACATAGACACTGGATCCGTCACAGCAATGGTTCTCCTCGATCTGTCTTCGGCCTTCGATATACCGTAGACCACAAAATACTCATCAATAGTCTTGTAAGTCTGGGTGTGCAGGGCCAGGCTCTTGAATGGTTTAAATCGTATCTTTCATGTCATTCACAGTCTGTTATTTTGAATGGCATCACATCCTCATCAATGTCATTAGACTGTGGAGTACCACAAGGCTCTTTCGGCGGGCCCACTTTATTTTCAATATATCTGATTGGTCTGCGGAACATTTTTCAACGTCATTCTGTTCATTACCATACGCAGATGACTTGCAATTTTTTGTTTCTTTTCCACCTCATCAAATTCTAGCATCCCAAGCCCTGCACAATTTGGAAAATTGCATTGCTGATATTGACGCCTGGATGAAGTCAAATTCTTTGCAATTAAACCACAGTAAATGTGAGTTCATGCTTTTCGGATCAAAATCTCAGTTAAACAAGTTACATGTAGATTCCATTTCTATTTCCGGCAATGACATTCCTCTGTCACACTCCTGTCGTAATCTCGGTGTCATGTTTGATTCACAAATGTATATGTCTCATCAAATTACCAGCATTTGCAAATCTGTTCGCTATCAATTGCGCAATATGGGCTTCATCCGCAAATATCTTACTCGTTCTGCAACAGAGAAGCTTGTCCACTCTCTCATTTCATCTCGACTTGATTTCGGTAATGGCTTACTCTTCAACTTACCAAATTCTCAAATTGCCCAATTACAGAAGCTACGAAATTCAGCCGCACGAATTGTTTCTTTATCAAAGAAACATGATCACATTACACCTATCTTGAACAGTCTTCACTGGTTGCCCGTAAAGGAACGTATAATATTTAAGATCCTTCTTTTGGTTTATCATACAACGGAACAGCCCCAGATTACAATCAGTCTCTGTTACATCAGTACCAACCTGTACGATCCCTACGATCATCCAATTCCGGTCTTTTACAGGTTCCATTATCTAAAAAAAATCTTGGGGATAGAGCTTTTGCTCACGCCGGACCAGCCCTGTGAAATTCACTTCCACAGGGGCTGAAGGACTCCAAATCTTTGACGTCCTTTAAGGGTAACCTAAAAACACACTTGTTTAGTTGTGCATTTTGAAGGCCGACGTTCTTCTTTTTTGTGTGCTAATTATTTGTGTTATGTCGCCTTTTCTGTTTTTCTGTTATTTTGTATAAAGCGCATTGAGCATTTAGACAAAATGGATAACGGCGCTTTAAAAAATCAATTTATTATTATTATTATTATTATTATTATTATTATTATTATTATTAATGTCATTTTTATTCTTAACTTATGCCTGTTAGTTGCTGGCGCCTTCTCCCTTTAGGAAGATAATCATTTTAGTAAATGCACCAGCTGTAGGTTAGTAACAAGGGATGGCGAAACACTAGTGAAAAAGCCTCAAGAACCAAATTGAGTTGAAGATTATACCAAGCTATACAACTAATGGAGTGGAATCTCCTAGCTGGAAGGATTTGTCTGTAATTTTGTTAGCTTAAGGGAGAATCAAGACATGAAACATACTAGTATTCTTATTTTTTTCTGGGGATGATAAAAATACGACCCATAGAAAGCCACACAGCAGGTTTGCCTGCCACGAGGGACAACAGATATTAGTTATTCTAGAATGAGTCGACGTTTGACTACAAGATTTTCACAGGATAATCCTAGCATAGTTTACTTGATTCTAGATCTAGTTTCAGCCCAAGTTGAGGACTACCCCCAATCATGTCATTTACCTTTTATGCAGAGTGTAATTTTCCGAGTGGTAATTATACTTCAGGGTAATTCTCCGGTTGGTAATATTATCCAGGGGTAATTGTGCGACTATGATCGCGAAGCTATTATACTATTTATTTAGGCACATCCTCTGTTGCTCATATGAATCCTTTTGAAACCTTATGATGCTAATGATTTTGTAACTTTCCATTCATTCCTGATCATTCGGATAAAACCTTCACTTGTTTCATTTGTTTGATGTGGCTCTATTTTAATCAAACAAAAATGACTTAGATCACAGGAACAGTCAAGCGCATTAGGTACGACTATATAAAAAGCGCCATCCGCCAACAGCTATTTTATTGATGGTAAGGCGAATTGTAAGAGAAGGTGATCATGGCAAGAAACGGGTCAATTGATCATAGGATCATCGTCATCTTCTTCTTTCGCTGGATTCTCCAGGGGTTGGTAACCTTCTTTGGGATGTAAGCCGACAACCAATAGCGCACTGTGAAGAAATAACCAAGAAAAACGTGAGAAGGCGCTAAGTTAAATGTAGTATATCCTTTAATATAAAATACTGGTGGTTATTATTATTATTATTATTATTATTATTATTATTATTATTATTATTATTATTATTATTATTATTATTATTATTATTTATACAATGTGAGTCAGTAAAAACGAAACCCCGGTCCAATATCTCAAACTCGACAAACGCATCATATAAAGAAACTAATTTTAGGAAATGATATCGTTATCATTTTTCTTTCATATGGTAGGCCTATATCAACCACAAAATGGTTGAATGCTCGGCAATAGATTTAGTCAAACATTTTCCAGAATGGTTTTGTCCTACATCTTGCGTTCTTATAAATGGTCTGACCGATGCCCTCGTGCAGCACAAACGAGGCAATCCTGGACAAAAATTTTGTTGGCATGTCTTACAATTTTTTGCTGAGCAGTCACCCGTGACTATAGTGACCAATACACCATTTGAAATTAAAAGGTTTACGCTATAATCATCCGATATCAATTTGATGATTTTTTTTCTCGATTTCAAGAAATTTGCAATTGAATTTGGGTTCCATTTTTAATTTACCCTTTACATGATTTACCATATGGACCTTTAGGCTTCTTAACACTTTATTTGTAACTAGATTCCTAGGATTTCTGTGGATCAGACCATTGACCATATTATCCATTTCGGCACACCTTTGTTTCATTTTTCATTCTTCAGATGTGGAATGTAATAATTTTCAGTGATCAGCAACCAAGACAATTAAATTTTAGTCGGCTTAAGACCTGAGAGGCACCTGGTGGTTTCTTCTTCAGGCAAAATGATTCATGAAAAAATTGGTCATAACACTTTCCCCCCAAAAGTGCCGAGATTCGAAAAAAAAAAGGAGTGACATCCATTATTCCGAGCACACATTTCTCTGCATCTGCACCCGATGGTCGTTAATCCGAATACGAAAAATAATTAATCAATCCGAGTTGCGTAATATTTGATTTGAATCTTTTGAATAACGACAAAATAAGCTCAAAAATTGTGCCAATTAAAGAGCCTAAAAGGCTTGACATATTCAACATCATGTAGAACATTATGGCAATGCCATGCATGTTAGATGCTATGAAGGGGGTGTACTATAATATTCACCATGTTCTTATTGCTATGGGAAAGATAGGCATGATGTTCTCTGGTCCTATATATAGTATTGCGTATCAAGACAACTCCCCAAGAAGAAATCTCGCCCAGAAGGCAATTAACTCCCCCAGAAGATTTTTTGAGATTTGTTAATTGTAATAATTAAAGGCCTGCTATCATAACAGGGTGAAAAACTCCCTCTTTTAACTAAAATCATAAAACGCGTGCCCTAATCATACCCAGTAAAGACAGAGTACGGGATTTGCACGTCAGAAAACGGCAAAATAAATGAAATCAGCTCAAATCGTTTTAGATTAGTATAAACAAACACCTGTCATGGAACCTTTGGGTAGAATACGTGGTTTGGGTGAAAATCTGGACATTTAAGCGTCAAAATTTACAGTGACGTTAACATGCACCGGCCTTTCCAAAATTGTCCGATCAGCCGTTAGCCGAAGGTCGCGCAGAGTTTTATACCGTTTAACCAATCTGTGTGCTCCGCTGGTCATGCGAACGTACACATAACCGCGATTTGCTATTGGAACAAAATTTAAACTCCCGGAAAGAACAATATTCTGGTAACATATCGTTATTAGTTTTTCTCATAAACAACAAATTCATGACGTATGGATCTCAAACTTTCAACACACATTTGTAAGTACTAAACTACCGTTTGGTATTGATAATGAAGGGATGTAATGGACTTGCAAATCCCAAACACAATCTTTAATGCAACGGAAACAGCCATGACAATTTGGAAAAAAAATACACCATTTTTCCTCCCACAATCTGTGCACTATGGCACTGAAACATTCCATGTTCGTGAATATGTGCCTGTATTCCAAGACAAGTTGACATTCTCTCTGTGGTTGAGTTCACCCTTGACAGTGGGCCTTTAAAATCCCTCGGGCCAGTTCGTCGCCCGACTGGCAGAAGGACGTTAGCAAATGCTCCAAGCAGAAGGGCGTTAACAGTAAATTGCTTGTAATGTGACAACCATTGGCTTATTTCATATGAAATCAAAGTGATGTGATCTTTTAGATCCTTCTATCAGTACGTAAGGCGAAAATATGGGATAAGCCTATGGGTATAACATTAGAGGCAATTTACTGTTAACGCCCTTCTGCTTAGAGCATTTTGCTTACGCCCTTCTGCCAGCCGGGCGACGAGCTATCCTCAGTGGGATTTGTCCACTGTGTGAGTTGTCATGGGATGGGAGGGGGGGGGGTGTCCACAGGAGAGCTATCCTCCTGGGGACTATTTCTTGTTCCGTAGTATTGACTCACCCGATGATACCCGTTGGTATGATAAGTACCGCTGCGAATGCATAAAAGACAAGAGGGGGGTAAAACGCGACTGTCTTGGAGTATACAGCGTTAGACATGATGGGACCCACGAAGAGCGCTAACCCGTCTAGGCATCCGGCGAGGGCAAATACGGAACCTAATACGGAAGCATAATGAGAATTGTTGTATAGTGTTATGTTAAGTTAAAGTTATTGTTATATTATGATATCTTTTTTATCTTATCTATCTTATTGATCTTATCCTGTCTTATGTTTTCTCTTTGGTAGGTAACAAAACGTACATGTATTGGAAATTACGCTGGAATTCGAGACCGTAAAAAAGTATTTAATTAAAGGTCAAAATTAAGTGAGAAAAGGGTAGTATGAATAACACCTTTGGGTTGGCTGGCTTCTACAGAGGCCCAGAAAATAATGATACTGTTTTTTCAGTAAATCATCGCGTAAACGATAATAATAAGTAGGTATAATCGTTTCAACTGAAATACCGGAATATGAAATACATCATTCTCTAAGCGCTTTACATTACTATAACCCTGGTCATCGGATAAATGTAAGTCTATCCGACACCTGTCCATGCAGTCCTACGGGAGATCACTCAAGACATGGCAGCCAAAAAAAGCGCACTCATTCCATTCGTACTGTTATGCCTATTTATACACATGGGTGGAAAGCAGCAAAGCAGATACAGTGTACTGAAGCACATATACCTGGCGTTGGACTCGAACTCTATAATTCTTTGTCAGGCATGTGCCTTACTAATCTCGTCACAACACATCTAAGTGCAACCCAACGCCTACTATTTGACTAGTTTAAATGCAGAAAAGTCATTTTCTGTCTTGGCTTCTTCTTTTTCCTAAAAAAAAAATGGCAAAAATTTATGGGTTAATATTGTAAACATGGTAAAACAAATCAGTAAAACTATAAAAAGTGACCCAACGTGCACATACGCAACATGGCTGTTGTTATAATATGATTTTCTATTCCCTTAAAAGATAATAACAATAATAAAAAAAAATTGTCAGTAAAGAATTTGTTATAATAACTAACAACGCACTGCACTACTGACAACTAAAATTCGCACTCAGTTCTAGGCCAATGCAGATGAACTGCCGAAACCGAAGATGAGCGAACATGAACATTAGACTGAGGAGTACACAATCAATAATGCCAGCTGAAGACTGCATTGGATTTACGCCACCTACGGCTAGAAAACGTATTGCCCAGGCGTAAATGATCTGACATCGAGATTGAATCCCCTTACAACAACAACACCACCAACAACAACAACATACGCGGATTTTACCTTGCTCCCGCTCAGACACGAGTTTCGATAAACATCCTCTGATGACAGGAAACACGAGATTCCCCAGCGAGCCTACTGCTGCCATTCCTGACAAAGAAAAACAGAAGAAAATACGAAATAAATGATTATGTTTACAACAAAAATTACAGGCGATCACATCAGTTTATGAATGTTAGTTTTCTTTTCATTAAATACCACTTTAAAGGAAAAAAATGGTGTTATCTGCCCACTGGGCCGTCGATCCTGGGGTGGCAAGGAGGGCAGTCGCCACCCCAATGAAAATATTGGGAAGGGGGATTTGCCCCCTCTCCCAATAATGTTGACAACTTGAACAATTCATAATATGCAATGCAAGGATATGTTTAAAAAGCGTGGGAAAGCACTATAAAACCATTAAACCTAGCATAACAATACCAATGAACGTACAAAAATTGCCAATTTTTCGGTGCGCTCGGCGCGCAAAACTCTTTATGTCAAAATTGTTGACATTTTTTCACCCCCCCCCCATCCGAAACAGGGATCGACGCCCCAGTCTGTCCAAGGTTTTTCCTAAAATTAATGTGTTGTTTGATCAAGGAAAAGGAAAATTTGATTAATTATGGGTCATATTGGCCAACTATTACCTAGTTTTCATCAACACCTTTCCTTTGACACATTCTACCGATATGACTGTGTGCATTTTTGTTGAGTGAATATTCATAACATTTTAATATTTGTGTCCATTTAATTATTTTCTTGTAATTTCGATACGCGTGAATCTGCTCTGGGAACTGATAGCAATGATCCATTAATACCTTTTTTGCGAGGATACTGCCACGTTATTTTTTGATAAAACTTCAAGCTGCATCTCATTGTGCTCACTTAATGCAGTCCATTTTTTTGCAGTTCGTTCATTTCATCAAAATAACACCTTTGTTTTCAGTGTGATTCTGACAAAGGCTTGTGTTCGGTGATTAAACACGATAAAAAGCAACAATGGTGACAATTCCAACAAATTTGCCTAATTAATGAACTCTCAAAATTTCAAATAATCCTTAATACGAAATATTTTCAAGTTGGCAAATCCGCTAGGTTCAGGAATGGCATCGTTAATAGATGCTTCTTGGGTCTTTACACAATATTTGTTACTATTTCTATTTGCATTATCACTAAAATGCAAGTATTTTGAAGAAGTTTAAGGATTAAGTATGCATGTTTTTCTGACTGCACATATACGAGTATTGTGAAACTTGATCAATTAACCGAATCATCTGATCTACCGATACACACAATTTGCAACTTTTAGTCCACATGAGGGACTCCCATTAGACCAAGGGTGTGATAGATTAAGAATGTGTATGGTAAAAATGAATGGCATATATAATAGGCAAAAATCACAAATCCAGGCTTAAATATGTTTAATTATAGTTAAAACATTTGTATATGCACAATTAAAACAGCCTTCGGTAGATTTTAAGACTCACAAGCTATGGCCGCTCGGACCCTAGTTCTATCGGACCTTAGTCTATTCGACCCCATACAGTCTATATGACTTGAACCTGTCGTATTACGATACGTACCGAGATAAATCACGACGGTCGTGGTTGCTATGGCAATGACGATGAAGGAGGAGAACATGGAGGCGGTCCCGATCATAACCATCCAGAGATCAGGCAAACAGAGGCCAAGGATTTTAACACCAATAAGAACAGCTAAAGATGAAAGAAAAATTATTATATAGTGTGGCCTAAAAAGAATGCTACACCTGCGATCGCTAATTTCTTCACCATAGTCGGCAAAATGCCATTGTTTTTGGTCTTATTAGTTAGAACATTCCTTTCCCAACAAAATGGTACCATGATCGTTGATTTTTTAGTAAGGCGTTTGGATCCTAACGCTATTTTTCTGGGACAATGTCATTTCCTAAATTTGCTTCTTTTCAACTGCACCGATGTTCGGAACACCGAGATATTCTCGCGTCGCAGCGTGCCATTAAAATAAGCCTGGTGAAAAACCGCAATTCCTCACATTGTCTTTATTCTTATCAAAACGAGGGCATTGTTTGCATAGCTTATTCTACAGCACGCTGTAACTGTAGAATATTTCAATGTTCCAGGGATCGGTGCAGTTGTAATATTAGCAAATTTAAGAAATGACATTGCCTCAGAAATATGGCCCTAAGATCCGCATCAATGTATACGGTATCATTTTGTTGGAAAAAGAATGTTCTAACCACTGAAGTAAAACCCAATGACATATTGAAGATGATGTTGAAGAAATTAGCGATCGCAGGTGTATATTTTTTTTCTGGGCCACCCTGTATTGACTCTTCGCCTAGTGAGCAAACCTCCCAGTAAGTGTGCCTATTTTTACTCTACACATGGTAACAACGGTATTAAATTTTTCAAGTTCAAGTTCCGATTCCATTCCACTCATTATTTACAATTGAAAGAAAAAAACATAATTAGTATTTGTAACCCCTCTCCCCGAAAAAACCCATTATGCACATCAAAATGAAATTAATTGACTTGAACATGATTATGAATTAAATACACAATTCAACAAATGATAAATGGAATCAGTGTAACTGTATAGAAGCAAATACTGATTCTGTAAGGCAGTTATCCTAATTTTAAAGATGAAATCACAAAATTAACATAGAAAAATACACTATTATAAGCCATTAGTAGGAACATGTATAATAGGACAAAGGCATTACAAAATCACAAAACATAACATAGAGGAGATAAAAACTAAATTATTTTAAAATGTAAAGAAAAATGAACGTTTAATTTACCTCCTTCTAAAAGATTTTAGTAGATATTGTATCATTCTTTGAGCACAAGCACAACTTTTTTGCCAATCTTTCACAATTAAAGTATTCTTTTCTCACCCCAGATATCAGAAAACAACATCAAACCTACTAAAAATTGTTCAAGTGACAGATTGTGATTTTTCAATTATAAGAGAGCATCTAGCCGTATGTACATTACCTATGAAAAATGTTGGATCCCCCCCCCCGACACTTTACATTTGGAGTAATTTCCCAAAAATGGGAGAGTTTCAGAGGGAGCAATATTTACGGCACAGATAGATCACATACGGTATATCTAAAAAAACATAATTGCAAACAATTACATTTTAACCATTTACCAAAACTATACCTGGGCTTTGAGGACGAATTTCAAATTGTTATTATCTGCCTCAGTGTTGGTATTAAGTCATACGTTTTAGCCTCAAGAAAAGCTGAAGACATGCGTAAAAAGTGACATATATCCTACGTCTGTTCTTCACCTTCGGAAATTGACGATACCGTACCGTTTACTTACCGAACGCTGGTACTAGCAATGACACAGCGGCGAAGTAATCCACCATGGTAGAATTCCAACAAAATGGCGGCCCTAACACATACGTCATGGATATCTGCTTGCCGTAAGAACATATGTTATAGAAGAATATGCACGATTCGAGAGCCCCAATCTTCCATCGTCTTGCATTGACATTGTACGCCATCAAGTTGTAGACCCCACGAAATGTACCTTTAGTCAATGACAATATTTATTTGAAAGAGCAGTACTAGTGGCATGATTGGGAAAAGTGAAACTTGTCTCCAGAACCAGATAGGTTAACATACCTCTAATTAGTTTTAATTAATTTTTTGCAGTTAACTTAATGAATTTTACAATTTCAAATCGAGAAAGGGTGGTATTTTTTAAATTGCGCTCACCGAAGCGTAAAATATGCAAAAAGTGCCAAAAGACGTATGAGAGGATCAAACGATAGATGATTAACATGAATAGCGATTAATCATTCACCAGAAACAGAATTTGTCAAAATCCTGGACCAAACCCCCCCCCCCCCCAAATGACCCTTGTGACTTTTGAAAAGTGACTTTTTGCCTTTAATATGTGTTCACTCATGCATGACTTGACGGATCAACCACATTTTCTCATAGAATTTTCGCAATTAGTGCAGGAACATCCTTGCCAAATTATTTTGCTCAAAACTGTTTCTTTAAAAAGTTACGGTATTTTGAAAAAGGGGGTAGTTACTTTTTTTGTTGTGTTTAGTATGGTACCAGTTGCCATTTGATAGTAATTGCAATTTCCATATTAGAACTAGTTGGAAACTAGCTCAACTGGTATTCAATTGTACAAGTTGACCATGTCAGCTGGTCTTAACTGGTTTTCGACCTGGGCACTACTAATTCGGAAAAAAACTCCATTCACTCGCAATAAAGGGCTTCCTATCTATTACCTTTCATGCTATCTATTAACGTTCCTTTTAACTTGTGATCATCGTCCATTGTTTCAGGAAGGAACCAAGGCAGGATGGTGTAAAGCGAGGCGGCTACTATATTCCCGAGAGCAAGCAAAAAGGCAGCCCCAATCCAAATGTGTTGGGTTATTTCAGCGTTGAGAATTTGGATCAGTCCCATGCCAACTATTTGCGACATTTCGGCTGCGACGATCCGCCATGTCCGGTTCTCTCTATCTGTGATGTCGGCTATGTAGGCAGAGGCGGTAGCAAGCAGAAGACCGAAGCCCCCTGCAAAAGGTACAGCGATATAAGCCAGAAAGGCGAGAAAGCATATTCAGGAAAAATGAGAGAGTTTCAAAAATATATCGCAGTGCCGAAGTAGCACTGTTGCAGCGAAAAGGCGGTTAGCTATATGGGTTGGAAAAATATAATGTATCCGCAAGTACACACTAAGAAAAATAGGCTCAACTTAGCACCGTTAAAGGTGCAGACCAATGTCACACTGGGAGCACCTTTAAAAGTGAAACTTTGCACCTTTCTGAAAGGTGCAAGGTTGCACCTTTCTCGGAGGTGCAAAGTTGCACCACAGAAAATAAAAAAATATTCTTCTTTTTCGTGCAAACTGTGTGTTTTTGTGTGTGAACCGCAATTTATGTTCATTCCAGTGCTATTTATAGTATTTACATTATAATACTTTATTAATTAACATTTACAAATATTTAAAAACTCGTACAAATATGACCTTACCGGGGCTCGAACCCGCGACTTTGTGCACGTGAGACGAACGCTCCACCTACTTGGCCATCACGCTGGCCGTGAAGGTGTTTATTTTCAACTGATTATATTGTATTGAAGCCGAAGGTGCATTATTTTCATCCTTTTAAGGTGCAAACTTGGACTCATAGGCCATTTCGTAATATATTCAAATTCCATGCATGCCTTTTAAACAAAGGTTGTTCTTGACAACCTGAAAGCTTGTCTGAGCTTGTCCGATATAGAAAATAGTATAATATATGCAAGTTGCATTGAAATTCTATTCATAAAAACAGATGAAAGAAATAGCTCATCACCAGGCTTCGGAAGAGAAAACATCCATAAATTTGAATACATTATGAAAGTGGTCTATTGGAGGCAAAATGTTCACCTCAAAGGTGCAAACTTGCAAACATGATGGAGTGGGGCGAGCACTCAGCCATGAAAGGTGCAGAGTTGCGCGAATACCGGGGGAGAAATTGCTCCGCACCTATTTCTGCAAACATCTTGTACGCACCTACACCACACTGACCTACTTTGGGGATCGAGGCAAGTGACAAATTGCTCAAATTTGAGTTCTTGATGTTTTGAAACATCTGTAGCATGCTGTACCTTTAGGAAAAAAAATTGATTAAAAACTCATTCAATTAATATGTACATTTCCAGTTGACATACACGAATTGCTCATTTAGGAGAAAATAATTTTGTCACTTTCTATCTTTTGCCGAAGTAAGATACCGTAAAATGCTGCATTCTGAAGTTGTATAATCCTTGAGTAATGAATAAACATGAATTTAAAAAAACGACGGTTCTGACGTCGTTGCTATATGAAATGTACATTGTGGTATGCAGGTATCGATAATAAAAATGATGTCATCTAAAACAATTTTCGGTAGATTTAATGATGTTTTTTCTCATATGACTGGCATGGCAAACCATACGTTGTGAAATATTGAAACATTTGACTGATCAACAAAACCATTACATGACCATTAGAGCATACTGACCTGATATTCCTAACAAGGAATCCGATATAAAGAACATCCAGAGGGGCCAGTCGAAGTACGATATCATCACGTACATGGTCGACTGAGCCATGAGTCCAATGAGTGGCATTACTAGACCAATCTTCCTCCCTATGCGATCCGTTAAGGATCCTATGATTATCGTCATCAAAACGGCTGGAAACGTACTCAACGCCGTCAGAATTAGAGTCATAGAAGCTAGTCGGGCTTGTATTTTGTCATCAATGTCCGAGCTGTTGTTAGGCTGGATGCACTGGGTCATGTTGTCCAGATCTGTAGTGTTATGTGGGAATTCGTCGTGGGCTATGCGCTGTCGCAGGTACTCGAGTCGAGCCACCAGTAAGCCGCTGTTGGTCATCGCGGCCAGGAATAACAGGGGTTCCACCGTGATCCAGCGGGACTTGGCGACGATTCGACTGCTTCGTCTCCTGATGAGGAGTCTGTCTGAGATGGTCGAGTTTACACTCATGTTGTGGGATTTTTGTTTCCTTGCGATTCTGAAGCTGTGGACGCATGTAGAAACATTTTCAATAAAAGTTTATAAATATAAATCTGGAAGAATTCTAATGTAATAACTACAACCATGGGGTAACACAGAGAGGGGTTTTGGGTGATCACCCCCCTTTCAGATTTGAGATTTTATTTGAGCTTTCGTTTGCTATTTGGCCGGAAACGGGGAGGGCGTGATTTTTTTCGGGTTGGACTCTCCCCCCCCCCGTCCACCTCCACGGTCTAATTAAGTTGTAGCTACCTGATTCGGATAAAGAAGAAGAAGAAG
>JZLH01S0183019.1:39429-49661 GCA_001188425.1 Eucidaris tribuloides | reverse complement strand
TTATCTTACTGTAGGTGAATACCATTAACTGTAATATATACTGAAGTTGTATTTAGTTTTTGTTCTTCTATGCGCCCATAGGTCTACTGCTCGCGGGGGGGGGTGATGCACTGTCATTCCAGGTTGTACGCCGTGCCGTCGTGAAAAAACGCACATAAAATTGTTTTTATTTATCAAAATCTCCAAAATCAGGAAAAAAGGTGGTATACTTTTTCAGACTTGAACAATACTTGTTTAGGGTTATACTTGATATACTGTGATACTTGTTTTAGAAGAGTATATCTTGCGAAATAGGTTGAATACTTGTATGGGTATAGACAGAGATCGGACGGATAATACTTGTATTAGGGTCCAGTTAAGTCTATAAAAGCGCTGGTGTACACTCTTAATGACCCGCGTGCCCCCCCCCCCCGGGGGCGGCAGCTTAAAAATAAAAGGACGGTTATGTTGAACCAAATGTCGATGTCTGGAGGATGAGGAAAAAATTATGTGCATTTTCACTTTGAAAAGTAGCAAGGAACATGATAACACAACAAATAGCACTTAACGTGAGGGAATTAAAGTTGAATGCATGAATTGCGATGCCATTGATCCATTTCTTTCAAAAACTGAAGCAAGTACACACACACCAGAGACCACACACACACACAAACACACACACACACACACCACACACAACAAGACACACACCATCACACACACACCACAATATACACGCCAACCGCACACCATACACCAGGACAGAACGCAATACACACTACACGAAGCACGACCATCACACACACACAACTGACACCACACGCACACACATAACACCACAAACACCAAGACACAGAAACACACACAGACACACACCACACACACACACACACACACACCACCACACAACACACAACACACACAACACACACAAAACCTATACACAATACAAACACAAACACAATACACATACACACACCACCGCACGACATATACACACAAAACAATACCACAAGTACTCACAAGTGAACGACTTGTTCAATTTCTTTTTAAATTGGATCTTAGATTTTGACAATCAGTGGCATGGATTCTAGACTACAGATTACATAGATTAAAAGTTTTTTTCAATACAAACATTTGGGATTTTTTCACCCAGTGCATTTTTGCCATTAAAAAAAAAATCAATTTGAGAACTAGCTAGATTTACATTTGAAGAGCTTGTTTCAAAAAAGGGGGTAGTTTATTTTCATCAAAATTTAACTTTTTTACGAAATCTATACATGTTATAGGGAGCGATCGATCAATGCTTTCGAATGGGGGGGGGGCGGCAAAGTGAAAAAATATCCCAAAATTTTCTGGGCTCTGCACGTAAATTATAATAACAGATTTTTTTGCGCGAGCGCGCAAGAAAAATTTGACATTGTGTATGTTTTATAGTATTGTCATGTTTAAATGGTTTTGTACTTGCTTTCCAATTGCTTTATTAAATGTTTTGCAATTGCATATTATGAAATTTTTTAAGTGTCAAATCATTTAGTGCGGCCAAAATCGATACTGTTTGCCCAATATTTTTCATGGGCGATCGCCCCATGAAAAATTTTAAAATTTAAAACTCACCAGATTTTCTTAATGTTTTGGTTTTATATATTCGCATTGGCGGCCTCCTGCCTCTCCGCTCTCCTGCATCACCCATACCTCCGGCTCTTTGTGCTAAGGTTAGGTTGGTTATAACCATAAATCATTGCAATATGGGTAAATAAAAACGATCATTTTCCAGAATGGTAAAAAAAATTTATCTACCCCATTTTGGGAATAAACTCTTCATTCTAAGAATCGTTATATATCAGAGATATTTTAAACTGGAAATCCGATGTTAAGCATTTCCTGGCTAGATAACTCTTCCTCTTCGCAAACTGCTCTCAATTTCCTGCCCTGATCGCTGCATTGCTTCACATCAAATACTCGATTGAATTTCGCTGTCTTCAGTCAGTTTTCTTAATGTCTCTCTACGAAATGTGGGTTTTGTTTGCACTATAATCGATTTAGGCAATTGATTGTTCCCTTGTCATAATGACTACTAACTGCCCCAATGTTTGAATGAGGAAGACCGTGTGCAGTGTTCTACTGACCAGAAGCAACTCAAGATGATGAGCAGTGATAAAGGTGTAACAAACAGATGAAGAGATATGTTACGACAACGGTGAAACTGCGTTGGTTGCCTTGGTTTACCAGTGTGGCTTACCAGCATTCTCATGTATGGACCCCATTCCGTTTGCCCCTCTGATAGTTTGTTCTCGATTTCTGGTCCGTTACGCAATTGACATTGCGTTTTCTTAATTAGAATTCTCTAGAGGCGTAGTTTCGAATCGGGAGACGAAATTATGCTCACCATTATTTTGCAACAGACTTAAGGCAATCCTATTCCTGCCTTGAACTGCGTCTGAGTGATGCAAACTCTCTGACCGCGTCCTTATATCCCGTCACAACTCAACAACTGACAGACTATCAGAGAAAAGCCGCTACAGATTCCTCATACAATCAACGTTGTTTATTGCCCTGTATTCCTTTGTTTGGGTATCTTGCGGTGACAAGTATGGGAAAAGCCACCCGGAACAATATATCTCTATGTCTAATAATTAACGATTTCAAATGTATGAACGATCGTAAATCGCACAAATACTTTCTGGCATGTCAACTGTAGACGATTTTCCAGTTAAACATAAGAATCATTTTTAGCATCACAGTTTGATATACCATGCCGGTACAAAACACCAACTTAGGGGATATGCCACGTCAGGACGCGACATGCTGCCAATCAATAGTATGAGCGGTCGATCGAAGTTTCTTCTTTTAAACAACGAACATATAAACAGAAGGTTGCAAGCAACGCTCCATGAACCAAGAGAACATTAAATATGACAAGGATCGCGGCTAGAAAAATGTTGATTTGATTAAATCATTGTAAGATTTGTTAAAGAGAACGGTACTTGTGTTAGACCTCCAGTAGTTAATTTTTTTATGCTTCTCGTCTTCTTTATATAATGAAGTTATAGAACAGTAAAGGACTTTCGAAGTTTAATATAACTAAAATAACCTAAGCTCATTGAAGCTAATGTTTCGTTGCCTTCTAGAGCAAAGACTATACGGTAATTTCTCGTTAGTCAGTTTCTGCAAATAATTTTCACAGCTCCTCACACATCGGTTAGATAATCAAGAAATGCTCCATTTCTTACACAGTAATAGCATTAAGATAGAAAGTGGGTGGAAAACTGCGTCAGTTAGATATTATCACGACATTCTGACATCCCGAAACAGTACGATCCAAGTAAAAACAAGGTCAAAAGGGTTTAGCAGATGATTATTTATTTTGGCTGTCGCTCGGTTCCTGGTTGAATTAGAATCCATCTGACGATATGATTCCGAGTCTGCCTTCCCACTCTTCATTGATCTCTGAGGCACAGCTCGTTCTAGGAAAAATAGCCACCGCATTATAGTCCGACGTTCGGGTGGAGGCTCCATATGGGCAACATCGTTTTAAATCCAATTGCCGTACGGAAAATTTGAAATTGCTATTTGACGTTTTTATTTCTAGATAAGCTTCAAATTAGAACGTCATCTTTTATCAGATATATACGTTATCTATCCAGCCATAGCCGCCACTCCTAGAACTGAGAACCAGCTATAGCTTGCGGATAGTTTTCATCCAACCAGACTGAATGTTTAGTATCGTAGAAAAAAACAAAAAAAAAAAAAAAAAAAATTATTACGAAGTACAAGCTAATTAAAAAAAAGGGTCATAGTCAATCACGATTTGGCAACATAATTTCATCACGCATGGAATATTATCGCGAATACAATTTGATTCAGAGTTTAAGTAGAGAGCAGTCTGATGATACGATCACTTCACTTAACAATAATTGAGGTAACTGCCTTGAAGTGACATGCCTAAGTTCATCAAACTTTGCGGAAAAACAAAATGCAAAGTAGGAGGAATCAAAACCTTTATGACGTTAACAACAAGTACTATTGCTGACCTAAAGAACGATTGATTCCATCCTTTTATGCTTCATGATTTTATTGTACTACCTCTGTATCAGTGAGTTGAATAATACAAATCATGGTGTGGGCCTATTCAGGAACAACAATAATTGTACTTACAATTGCGGGGTTTTTTCAACGCGAGCATAATCTTGGGTAGTAGAAGTGGCATGTATGTACTGTTCGACCTTTTTTTATTATTCAATAATCCTGTAATGGATGGAAAGCGCTACTTTTCGTAACAGCAGACTTTTGATATGTCCCTGCTGCTGCTAGTTGCTGTCTGCGTTATTGTTCGTTGTGGTTAATACGATATACTGCTAAAATTCACTATTTTCTTGATATTATAATTAATTTATTTTAATTATGGTAATAAAGAACTGGCCTTGATTAAAGCTGATTTACAGCAACTGGCCGTCGTTGACATTTGACCAAAAATACGTAACAAAACATACCATTGTCACTGTACTTGTGCGTGTTGTGATAAAATATCATTGTCCCTGTCTGCTTTCCAGATGGAATTCTCACTACTGCTTGTGTGTGCCCTGAGCAGTCCTACCGTGTGTGCTGCCCTTCATGTTGCCTCAATCTACGAGCGGGGATCCTGTGTGTGATCCTCGTGTCCTTCTGGGGTTACTGCCTGTGTATGTGTGTGCTTCTCTTCTGCGCGTCCTACCTGTGTATCTATACATGGTCTAAATGATTATGTGAGTTCCTGATAAGAAATTTGTAGTTTTAAAGGATCATCTAGTTGTGATCTTCATGTCCTTCTGGTTGCTTCTAAAGTGAAAAGGTTACTACTGTGTTGAGCGACATTTCCGGTTTTCTTCAATTAGACTGTGTACCAGAATTTCTATCAATAGAAAAAAGAGATTTGTTGGATATTTCTAAGTTTTTGTCTTTAATAGCCTATGAATGCATTCACAAGTGATTAATTTGTCAATAATTATACAAGATAACATATTTTTAGATAGAAAATAAGTATTTTGAGTAAACTTTGCCTATTTGGGGTTCATATTTTGTGTTACCATACATGCAGTGATAATGTAATGCGTATATGCATGTATTACTATGCACTGTTGGTTGTGCCAAAGAGTTAAAATAACATGGATAACTGATTTTTTGTTCACTCTGGTACACCTTTTTGATGAAATTACACTTTAATACATCAAATCTTGTATAATATAAAAAATAAAACATGGAAAATGAAGAAAAATAACAAGAATAATGAATTTTCAATATTTTGTTATTGTTTTTATTGTTTTGACGCCAAAAACAAAGAAAAACAAAAGAAATTCAGTGAATATGTTCTCAAATAAATGAAACATAAGTTTCATGTCATGAATGAGCCAAAAGAAATGAAATACAAGTGACAGTAACTCTTTAGTGTAGTGGAAAAACAACAAAATATCAAAAAATGACACACATGACCTTCAAAATGTGGTTGCCATGGCAACACAATTTCACAGATAACCCTAAATTATACACCAAAATGTTCGTCATAAAATTTTAGGAAAAGTCACCAAGTGTGATGAAATTTCGTCAAAAATTGTGGAAGTGGCAAGGGAAAATATGGGTTAAGACTTCACAGGTTACAAAAGAAAGCAATTAGAATTATATCTAACTCTCCTATGTTAGCCCATTCCCAGCCAATATTTTTCCGTCTTCGTATCCTTAATGTTTTTGATTTAAATGAGTTCAATATTGCCATTTTCATGTATATGTGTTTTAGGAACATCATTCCTGCTCACATTTCTAGTAAGTTTTGCCGAGCTAATGAAATACATTCATACCACACAAGAAGTTTATCTAATTTTTATTACCCACAAATAAGAACTATGATATCAAAGAATTCTATTTATTTTAGGGGTCCGAAAGTATGGAATGCTTTATCTGGTACTGTTAAAGATAGTCCAACTTTAAATTCATTCAAAAGGAGACACAAAGCCATTCTTTTGCAAAAATATTCTCAGTGATGTATTTATTCACGTACAGGTCACATTACCTTTTTTTCAGGCACCTTTTGTTGTTGTTGTTGTTGTTTGTCTTTTAACATTTAATACATACATGTATTAGGGCTTGGTATTTCATAAGGCTTTTTACTGCTCTTTCAGCCAACTCCTCATTCTCATTACTTTTTGTACGTCTACGTCTAGTTTTAAGTTTTGTACGTGTAGAGTTTTGATTGTATATTGTATGCTTCTACATGTTTTTTGTATTTATATGTTTTTAATGATGAATGAAATAAACGAATCTGAATCTGAATCTGAATAAACGACAAGTCAGTTTTGAATGTACGAAATGGGCCATTTTTTTCAGATGTTATGTGTGTGTTACGGTAAAGTCTAGATTCTAGCCGCCGACTTATATTCACCCACTGAGTGCTTAATTTGGTAGAGAGTGAAAGTCCAATTACTGTATGAAATACGCTGTGCTGGTCCAAATTCAGTCAGTGTTGTGAATTTCGGACCGAAACAGTTTTATCAACATGTTTTATAACCTCACTGTAGTTCAAACATGAATAATGTCGGTAGTTAAAACTGGTCTTTTGGTTGATAGCGTTGTTACGGCGCTTCTATAAATTTAGATTTTATTTGAATTTGACTTTCCTTATTTCTAAGATTTCTGTCACGAGGTGCTATGACCAGCGATTATTTATTACTTTTTTACATTAGGAATAATGTTAACCTATTTCCTAAATACACTGTATAATAATTCTAAGTGTGCAACTCAAGAGCACGGTATTTAAACTCCATTAATTGTACTCTTATCATCACTTTTATTACTTAAAAGTACTAAAATTTCCCTAAAATTGGAATTCATTTCCCTTCTCTGCTCTCACACCTGAATTCCACTCCTGGACTTGTTTTAAAGCCCATTAAATTATAAATGATAAGAAATGAAACTCTTTGCAATTATGTTTTTTTTAGCCCCGCAGAAGGCCATAGCATATTATTCAGATTCAGATTCAGATTCATTATTTTTATTGTCCTCAGCGGAAATTAACTTTGTTGGCATATATATACATACAATATTTAGATAAATTATACTACACAATGCAAATACAAATTCAATTGATATACACATATTTATACACAAAACACACAAATACATTTTCTGTTATAGTCATCGTACATAAATTAATTCATTTAGGTATATAATATTGTGATTAAAAGTGGTGAGCAGAATTAATTATTATTGCCATTGTTATTGTCATTATTTCAATAGTTATATTGTCATTATAAATTATAATATTACATGTATTATAGCTTACGATTATGTTAAACTTGTTGAAGAGGTGGAATTTAATGCGGTAAAGATGACTGGCGAAGTGACAACATATAGGCGTATTCATTGTAATTCATTATAATGTTGCCAGCCAAAGGGTGAATTTTATCTAATTTGAGAAATATTGCCTTATTTCATATTTGCACTTAAAGGCATTGTATAACAATGTTTCCAGTTTAAAAAAATCTAAGCTACATGATTCCCCATGCTACCAGTGGATACGGTCTAAAAATGAAGCCCTGAAAAAAAATGCAGTTTAAAACGATCATTAAGTGTTTTAAAAAAGTGAAAATTATTGAGAGATCATTCCAGCTTTCCCCCATAGACTAACTGTGTTGCAGAATTTCCTATCGGCTGATAGGAAATTAATGTGCCAATTTGAATCTGCTCATATTGTACTAGTGACAGCTTATCTGTCCAAACTTTTGTGTTCTAGGGTGTTTATTTGTCCATTCAAATACTGTCAGATATGTCGGATGGTAAAGTTCGACAATTTTTTTTTAAACGTGTCTTCCACAGTGTTATATAGCGTCTTTAATAGACTGAGAGGGATATAAAAATATCACATCATTTTAATTCCATGTATAAAAAAAAACAGAAACATCGGTTTTCAAGTTAGAAGCAGTTAGTCAAGGCCCTGATCTTCTGGGAACATTATGATAGGACCCCGGGCTAAGACCCTTCTGCCGGTCATACGACGAAAAATCAATGGTCTAAAAATTGTTCGCTCTACCGCCCGCCCTCCCCCCCCCCCCATTTTTGAGAAATTACTCAAAGTGTAAAATGTCGGAGTGGGACCCGTTACCCAACATTTCCATACCACTACATGGTCTCCTGCACAATATAAATATTACAATTTGCCACTATAAACAATTTCCAGTAGCCTAAGTCTGTTTTGTTTTCTGATGTCTGGGGTGACAATAGACTATAGGCCTACTTTGTACTTTGTAAAAGATTGACGAAAAAGTTGTCTGATAGACCAAAACTGTACTTGAATGAACTTTCGAAATGTTTTATTCTTTTCTTTTCTTTTTTTCTATTTTTTCTCTCTTTTTTTGTGGGACGGGGGGGGGGGGGAGATTATTTCTCAAATAGCGGGAGAAGTAAATTCCCCACCCCCACCCCTTTCCGAATTGCCGCCCATGTCGGGCATAATGTAATCCAAATCAATTCATACTGTAGTACTGCTTTGTGTGCCAAAATTGTTATCATTACTGTAGGTGAATACCAATAACTGTAAATATATCTAAGTTGTATTTTCACAACTCATATTCTTTTGTTTTGTTTCTTGCCAAGGTCTGCTACTCCCCCGGGGGGGGGGGGGCACTGTCATTCCAAGGTGTACAACATGCGTGTGTGAAAAACGTATAAAATGGTTGTTTTATATCAAAATCGCCAAAATCAGGGAAAAGGGGAATATTTTGCAGACTTGAATACTTGTTTGGGGTATCGACAGAGATCGACAGATAATTACTTGTTTAGGGTCAATTTTGAAAGTCCATAAATGCGCATGGTGTACATCTTATTTTGACCGTGCCCCCCCCCCCCGCGCGTAAAAAAAAGACGGTATTGTTGAACCATGGACCCTACTAGGGTCCATGGTTGAACCGAATAGGTCGAGGGTCTCAGGGTGAGAAAAAAAATGCATTTTCACCTTGAAAAATTAGCAAAGAACATGATACACACAACCATATAGCACTTAACGTGAGGGAATTAATTAATTGCATGAATGCGATGCATTGCCTTTTCTTTCAGAAACTGAAAGCGAAGTCACAGACACACACACCACAACAACCACACACACACACACACACACACACACACACACACACACACACACACACACACACACACACACACACATACACACACACACACACGCACGCACATATACACACAAGTACATATACAAGTGAACGACTTGTTTGCAATTGTGTCTTTTGAAATTGGAATTTTAGATTTTGACAGATCAGCGGGTGGATTCCTAGCTACAAGATTACATAAAATTAAAAAGTTTCTTTTCAATAAACATTGGGAATTTTTTCACCCCAGTGCATTGTCCCATAAAAAAAAAATCAATTTCAGAATAGACTAGATTTACACTTGAAGAGCTTGTTTCCAAAAGAGGGTAGATCTATTTTTCATCAAAATTTAACTTTTTTACCGAAATCTATACAATGTTACAGGGGCGTCGATCCATGTTTCGGATGCGGGGGGGGGGGGCAAAAGTGAAAAATGTCCAAAATTTTCGGCTCTGCGCGCTAAATTATAATACAGAATTTTTTGCGTGAAGCGCGCAGAAAAATTGACAATTTTGTATGTTTAATAGTATTTTTATGACATGTTTAATGGTTTTGTATACTGCTTTCCAATGCTTTTTAAAACATGCATTTGCATTGCATATTATGAATATTTCAAGTTGTCAAATTTATGAGGGGGCCAAATCGATATGTTTGCCCCCTCAATATTTTCATGGGTGATCGCCCCCCCCCCCGATCGACGCCTCTGCAATTTCAGTAGCTCTATGACTGACACAATTGAGAAGTTGAAATTCCAACCAAAACGTGATGAAAAATGGGTAAGAAAAATGACTTTATTTTCAGAAGGGGGTAGATCCATTATAGTTTATTTCGAAAAAGGGGTAGATCCAAAACATGAAAATAAAAGAAAATGTAAAAAAAAAATGAAAACTCACAATTTGTTTCTAAGTGCGGTTTTGTATTTGCAATGTAGGGTTCATTGTTCGGTTGAGTTGGTTTCACTTACAAACGATGCTATATGGGAGAATTTAACAAACGGAATGAAATTAGACCTACCTCTTTCGGAAATAAACTAGAGTTTGTTTCTAAAAGGGGCACATCCATTTTTCATCAATCATTTGATTTTTTTGTTGCAAAAAAAATTATAAAATTGTATTATGTTTATAA